>MU837055.1:9179-20091 GCA_029603245.1 Rhizopogon salebrosus TDB-379 | reverse complement strand
GCCGTAAATTAGCCGATGTCATTTGTGACACTTCAGATTACCAGAAATTTGTCTGTTAATCCTTGCGGGAAGTCACCCACTTGAGTCCTCGGCGGCAAACATCGTCTGCCGTACGTGGTCATCTAATTCGTGGGAATGCGAGCTGCGACTAGGTATGGGCTGAGAGAGGTCGTGTGGTGGTGGCACAGGAATGTAAGATGTGTGTGGGTCCGCTTGCGGGATCCAGCCATCTTGAGGTATGCCGACGGAGTGGCCAGACGCAGAACTGGGCGCGAGGCGCATGAGTATGGGATACACGGCCTACTCTGGCGGAGATGGTGTCCTGGTTCTTCTTGATGGAGGCTCATGCGACGAAGACGGGGGTGGGATTGGGGTAACCAATGTTGGAACCCGCAAGTTGGAACGCATGCTGACAATAAGAAGATGAGTAAAATTGCGCATGTATATGTTGTTGCATACTGTCGAGATCGACTTGAAGACCGTGGAGGAGGCTGCGGCTGTAAGGGTACATCATTACGCTCGGAGTGCACTGACTCGTCTCCCTCCTCTTCCTCTTCCCCGTCAGGCTGGACGGCATGTCGAGGTATTGGACGCGTTGAACTTCCATTATACCTTATCGGCCCAGACCTTCCTTCGTCGAAGCCGAGCCGCCGTCCGTATGATAGGCCCTCCTTGTATCCGCGGTGCCTGACCTCCTCGTGGGCAATCATCACCATCTTTTCTTCATGCAGCTTCCTTGCTTTCGTCCTCGCTCTCGCAGCCTCCGCCTGGGCTTCATTCTTCTGAGCAGAAACCTGATTAATAATATACTGTGCTCGAAAGATCTCCTTCTGCGCATTGTCAAGCTGCAGCTTATACAGCTTCAGCTCTTCGCGAAGACGAGCTGCCTCTTGCTCAGCACGGTCTCGACCTTCGTTTGCCTGGCGCAATCGGTTCAAGTACTCGAGTGCACGGCGCTCAGGAGTGTTGGCACGGTTAGACTCTGTTTCGAGGCGTTCGGAAGTAACAACAAGAAGGGCGTTAATCTCACGAACTTCATCTCGGGAGCATTCAGACGGGCGAGGAGACAGTGGCTAGTGGTATGAAAGATGCAAGTGATGATGTGCGAAGGAAGGGATGCGAGGGGATCGATTAAGCGAAAGATGCGCAAAGGAAGGGATGCGAGCGGATCGATCGAAGACTGGAGCGACCATAGCTACGCAAAACTCGGGAAAGACAGGGCAAGCAAGGTTTCCGCCAGCGCCAGGCGGCATTTCCCACTGAGTCAAAAAATGAGAGCCAGAAAAGGCAAGGTTGTTCTATCAAGGAACGATGCCCAATTTTTTGGTCGTGCTTCAAGTTGTCGATCTCTGTCACCACCGACAACGAACGGCCCATCGTCGCTCTGTTCATTCTGAGGCTGGTCTTCGCAACGCCACATGTCCCCGCACTAGTTCGCTGTGACTACGAAGTCCATGAACCAACGTCCAACTTGAATCGGTCAACAGAGTTCAACGTTCGTTTGACTTCTACTTGTCGGGAGTGCGACTCAAAAGCCAGGGCAATACCATGGCGGACCTCTCACCCGGCTTCGCGCTAATAACCCCGCGTACATCACGCTCGTCGATGTCAAGCAACATTAATGCCCTCCCCCCCATGCGCCGTACATCCGAGGGCAGTGCGCGCCCTTCTCCTAGCTCAGCGTCAATGCCATCGACACCATCAAGCATTCCGTCCTTTCGCGCCATTCGCAACTTCCTCCCCTTTGGTTCCAACAAACCATCGTCCCCAGCTCAACCATCAACACAAATAAAGCACCCATTCCATTTTGCATCTCTCCGTCGCTCCAGCGACCGCAAGGCTTCCATTTCCTCTATCCGTGACCGTCAAAAAGACCACGACGATCATCCTGTCATATCTATTACTCGTCTTGAATCTGAAGAATTTGGTGTGCACAAGCGGAGCTATGACCTTGTCCGTGCTGCCTCTGCCTCTGACAGCCTTCTGCCGTCCTCTACCGCTGCCCAGTCACCTACCACTGTTCAGGAGACGTACAGTGCGTATTTTTCATTTCAACGTCATTCATGTAATTAACGCCTCTCTGCTTCGCCTTGCTAATATCAATAGCCCCCGTATACTGCACCGCTGACCTCAGTACCATCCTTGAAGCTGACAACTCAGGGATTTCAAAACACCTCCCCTCCCCGAGTCCTTCCCCTCCACCTACTTTTCCGCAGACCTTCTTCCCTTCCGAGGATACCTTCCTTCCAAAGATGTTCTTTACTCCTCCATCTCAGGGCATGTCTGTCTCCTCAAAGGACACCTTCCCTCCTTCCACAGGTTACTCCCAAACTTCTTGTGATCCTTCCCCCAGAACCTCCAATCTCGATCTTTCCCTTTCCAAACTATCTGCTGAACTCCACGACGCGCTATCTCCCACCACCGCCGATGGTTGGTTTAGTGCTATCGTGGTCGAAGATGCAGACGTGGCGTCGGCGCCATTGTCAGACGATGGATCTGGTGACAGGGATACGACTACAGGGCTCCCCAAAACCTTGACAGAACCAGATGCAACCTTTGATTTCAGCGCGCTTGATCCCGACCTCGCCGAGCTACTCAGCCCGCATCGTGCGTCAAGTAATGGCAAGGGAGACTTAACGACGGAAGAGGCATGGGGAGATTCGTCTGCAAATGGATCTAGTAGTGCACCATATGGATTTGGAGGTTCAGCAATCCGTCCAACATCCGACCCTCTGCTCCACTCTGCGTCGTCGACACATTTGTCACGAGGATCCCATTCTATTGACCTGCCCTCACATGAGCAGCAAACAACGCCTTCGTTCTCGAGCACACGAATACCAACAATTTCTCCTCCTATGACCCCGTTGCCCTCAAATGCACCAGCCCCACCGTCTTCAAGCTCCAGATCGCCACGAGGAACAGTAAGCTCTCCAGAGTCCACACTAGCCACTTCTCCCCATCCATCTCTCACAGTCCGCCGTCCGCCATCGTATCTGCCAAGGCTTATGCGGAGTGTCACTTCTGCCCCTCCTTCAACGCCAGCAGGCAAGCTCGGGACATATGTGGAGACAGGTACACGGGTGCAAAGGCGTCAACCTCCCTCACCTCTGTCGGCTGCATTGGTCTCAGCCAACGCGTTAGCACGATCGTCATTGGATGCTCCCAGGATGAGGACATCTTCGGACAATGGTGTACCTCGTCCTTCAGTGGATACTAGCTTCACCCCTCACCCCTCGACTGATACTGGGTCGAGGAATGCTACTTTTGGATCGGTTGAGGTGAGTTTTCATATTCGTAAGATTTCATGAACTCACATTATTTTTAGCGATACTCAACCCCGCAGGAGCGTGTTTCTTCGCCAAATGGCGATTCCCCACCCAGCGGAAGGGCGACTCCTTCCGTGCCCTACATGCTGCTACCTACTTTCACTACACCCGTGTCTGCTACTTCCTCCAACACACCCACAATTACACCTTCCGCTGGCACTACCAGCACACTCATCACAACTCTCGCATCTAGCCCTC
The DNA here is from genome assembly GCA_029603245.1 of Rhizopogon salebrosus TDB-379. Lineage (NCBI taxonomy): Eukaryota > Fungi > Basidiomycota > Agaricomycetes > Boletales > Rhizopogonaceae > Rhizopogon > Rhizopogon salebrosus. The sequence goes on along the minus strand of MU837055.1, from coordinate 16,567 downwards.
CTGCGATCACAAACACCCCTCACGACCCCTCTCATCTCCGCCGTCGTCGCCACCCTCACCTCTTTTTCAATCGGAAGAGAAGTTTGAGTGTTGACGAGCACTTGACCTCATCCGCTCACGTAGAGAGACCAGGATCGAGCGCAAACGGTCAAGGGGCGGGAAGATTTGGGCCTGGCATGAGGAATGGGGACCAGACGTCTGGAGCAAGGCGTGCTGAGGATGGAGAGACTTGGAGAGCAGGAGGCGGAGGAGAAAACAGACTTGTGTCTTCCCCACTCACCCGCAATACGCTGACGCCACCCACTCGGGGGCCTGGACCGCCAACAATGGAATGGCTCGGTCCGAGGACTGCCAAAGCATTTGCTGCTGCTGGGTTGTTCGATGGAGAGCGGGATGGGTCTGGTGCAAGGTTTGGCCGAGAAAGGGTGGGGTCAGTCAGTCAGTTTGAGCATGAGCGAGATGGCGCAAGCTCAGTGTTGAGTCGACCTGACTGCGAGCGGGAAGGTGCGATGTCGGTGATGAGCCGGTCGGATCGTGACCGTGGATCGTCGATCGGTCGATTTGAAAGGGACCGCGAGCCTTCGACTTCAACGATTCACCGCTATGCTTCCTTGCGCGATCATGCACCATCGCGTGCGGCGTTTTCAGAGGCTGCAAGTACGTCTTCGCTTGGTACAAGGAGCACGGCGGGGAACACTGGTGCAGGATGGAGTCCGACGTTCTCAAGTACCCCGAGGACTGCATTTTCAGGGAGTACAGCTCCTACGAGCGTCAGCAGTGGCGTTGGATCGGGCATTGGTACCGGTGCTGCGGCTGCGACTGCGGCGATGGGAGTCAACTGTACAAGCCCCAATGTGGCTCTCCGCACACTTCAAGAAAAGCACTCCCTTGAGACCTCTGCACTCCTCGGTGCCCTTGCAGACTCCCAGGAGACGTGTAGGAAGCTGAAGGATGAGAATGGAGTGTTGAGGGAAAGGTTGAGGAAGTTGGAAGCAATGGTGAATCAAGACGGAGATGACACAGGCTTAGGGAAGGGAGGACCAGATGAGGAGGGCGTATTCGACAAAACACATAGTTATGACCAAGACTTCGACCTCTTCCCCCACCAGCACCTTACTTCTCTACGCGTCTCACCTGCTCCACAAGCGCGAACACTCACACCCGTTCCCTGTAGGCCGCACATCCAGCGTTCACACTCTCATCTCCATGCTAAACATCATAGTGTAACTGCTAAGACGTCTTTCGACTTCGCCTTCCGACGTTCACCGTCCCCGTCACGATTTTCAAAATCTCGGGATCCTTCTCCCCAGAAGGGACAGCCCCAATCCTCATTGTCCATTCAGCCTCCGCCCTCCCCGCATAGAAGTCACATACAGAAACAAAGACGCGCTAGCACAACGTCGAGCTTGTTCCCTGCTCCACCACCTGAAATGTCGATGTTGATGCTTGAGGATGTAGGGTTATGCACCGCGGTGAGCGAGTCCCCACCATCGCCTGGGGTTCCCTCTACTGGCAACAAAAAATTGGGGCATAAACGCTCGTATTCACATTCCATGATCCCTCACTCACATTCCTTCTATGCCGCCCAGTCTTCCTATGCAAATCGTTCCGGAACATTCGCCTCATTCGCCTCGACAGGTATGGTGGCCTCGAGCCCGAGCACCGCGACGTTTTCGATGACGGAAGTTCCCGGGTCCCCGCATAGCCTACAATTGCGCCCCGAACACGAGCTGCACCTTGGGGATATGACAAGTTTGAGTCTGTACGCTATGAGCGATGGGGACGCAGAGGAGGGGGAAGACGAGTGGAAGGATGGGGTATGAATTATGTTTGTGTCAGCGGATGATCACCTGCTGATATCTATGTTCCGTATGCACTACGCTCCAGAGTCATTGTCGTTCGTTTGTCCATAGCCTCTTGGCGCTTTCCTAGCTGTTTTTTTTTTTCATCTACTTCCGCTTTCATGTATTGCCCATGGATTTCACGTCCTCCTTTTACCCCACTATCGCATTGTAGAATATACCAGGCCGGATTGTAATTATTGCATATATTGTAGATACCCTTACACTTATAATCAAATGCTATGACACGCTCTTCCATTGCAATCACGACCCCTCACTACGCTGTGATCTTATACCGATATTATTACTCACCGCCATGTATTGGACCTGTTCCTCCGACCCAACAAGCGAGCGAGCCCGGTCAAATCATGAACGCCCGACATCACAAACTTGGCAACAAAAATAAATGAAGGACACGTTCCTCAGAACGTTGGGTCATTGCAATTATCAGCCTTCATTTCACTTGCCTACAACCTTCTCCCTATTTTAAGTGATGTGGTAGAAGAGTAAGTTCCCGCGCAGACGCAGACGAGGAGCCAAACGAGTGAATTAAATATACATCTCTAACGCGTAGGAGTAGCGTCTAGTGGTGCCGCCGCATGATATGTGGTGCTGTTGACCTCCACATCAGACACACAATTTCCCTAATAGACGGCGGTTTGCCAATGAAGAGACCAACCATATGAAGCGAGGAGGTTGCCGACTGAGGTTCACTAGCGGTGATTGATCAGATGTTTAAGGGAAATCAGGGCCTTTCCACATAATCTGGTAATGACTGCGTGAGCTGAAGTGACAGTCTCCAAAGAACGTCGGTGGCATGGGCATCATTCGTGAAGATGTAAGAATGCCGACATCAGTTTCACCACTGGCGTCTTGATACTGCGGCTAAGAAGTAGTGTCAAGCCAAAGTCAGACCGTGAAATTTGGGTCGGAGGAAGAATGGCTAGGATCTAAATATCAATTATAGGAAACCGACCAGTGTTGCGAAAAGCGCAGTCGTTCTCCTCAGAAATAATTCTCTGAGAATGACAAGGCTCGTACCGTTTGGTATGTTAAGCTTCTGCACCCCGTCAAAAGCCTTTTTGGCTTTCTTTGCCTCAGCCATCACTCCTGTGATTATCGGATCCCACAACTTCCCTGTCGTGATCATGGTGTTATGGTACAAATCATGAACTCAGTCTGAGCCACACACCGGAGTGCCATGTAGGAAATATTTGCTGAGATGGGAGATTATCTGTGGCGTACGTTTCAGGGGGGCCGCCGCCGCCCCTGATGTATCAATCTATATGTGAATCCAATGCGCCGAAGCATCATCGTTGTTTCATCAAAGGATAATATCTATAGATCGTATGCGTAATGATATATCAAGGTGCTGCGAAACGTGAATTCATTCGTAACCGTGCGCCAATCCGATAAAATATGAAACTGTGGACAACGGTGGGCGTCAGTAGCACATCTAACGTGATGTTTGCTTGACCCACGGTAACGGCGCCATGATTGTCGCAAGGCCAGCAAGAAGAGCGGTAGCGCCGACAGTCCCCAATCTATCATACATTGCTCCCGCAAACAACGGAAATGCAGCGGCGAATGCTGATCGCAATGCGCTATTACTTGCCATCGCAGATGCAGCGATTGGACGGTATGCGATGACAAGGTATGTGAACGTTGATGTAAAAACAAAATATATCCCTGAGCCGAAAAATATAGACGCGATGATTGGAACGATCCAATGAACTTGCGGATATGTGGTGAATGCTAGCCCGAACAAACCTGTGAATGGGTTGAGCATTATGTGACCGAGAACCATGAGTTACCAACCAATGGGCACAAGTATAGCCCCAAGTTGCCCCATAATGAGCCTCGTCTCGGGAGGTGGATCGCCATTGTATTTGGCGCTTTCGCGCGCAAATAGTCTGGGATGGAAAGTTTTCAACGCTGAAACGTTCGGAGAAACAAGTAGATCCACCTATTCCAATACGGCTGTGTGGAAATAGCCGAGAACATTCCGAGTCCGATCCCAATGAATGTCAGTCCAGTCATTTGCATGTTAAACCTATGAACACCTTCGAAAATAATAGGGAATGCCTGGAATGCCAGGTATAGAATTCCGAGAATAAGGGCATTCCTGGAATGATCAGGACTTACATCGCGCGTCAACGATTGCTTTACCCTTACCAGGAGTCTAAAAGCAGTGCCATTCGATCGAATAGAAGTAATTCTTGAGGAGTGTGTATAGTTACTTATGAGGAAGATAAGTGATACCTGATGACTTACGGAATGGCTTGTAGCAACTAACGAGTATGGCAGAAGTAAGGCTGCCTTCTTGTCTATCCAAAGGAGCATAAAACTTCGGATCTCCAGTTGACTTCCGCAATCTGTCAAGTAACACCCATCATGTAAGGATGACAGAAAGGAGGACATGTACTCCTACCTTCTTGCCTTCTTCTTCAAAACCACAGGTACATATGTCTCAGGGACAAACTAACACGGATTGTCAGTCGATAAGTAAAATCACCTAACCAGAAGTAAAAATACGCACCATCACCAACATCAAAAACTCTGCGGAGATCCAACAAAGTTGCACGCGATACGTCCATTCCCAGTATAGGTTCTGTCAGAAAGATGTCAGACAAGAATCAGGCCAAGGCCGGCCTAGGAGTCTGACCTGATTGATGAATCTATCATGTGTCATCTCAGTCGCAATGCTTCAGAGGGGTGCAAATTGGGAACGTACCCGGAGATCAAGGGACCAACTACTGGTCCGATAAACGGAGACCTTCAGAATGGTAGGGTCGATCCAAAATACAATTTAGCAAAGGGATATGCCTACATGGTATACACTGCCATCGGACTTGGCACATGATTCAGCAGAACTTTGCAGAATATGTACGAATCTAAGAGCTTACTTCGCAATAGTCGAATTCGGAAACATATCGCTCACGCTACCTCCAGCGACACTCAAAAAAGCTGATCCACAGAACCCGGTTATAAGTCGGAAGATCAAGAAAACAGCTGCTGTTCTGTCGCAGGTCAACTGTCCATTTCGGGGGCATACACACTTACCGGCATTAGGAGCAAACGCCACCGGGAATGTGAAGATAAAAAATAAAGCATAAGATATTCTGTACACAATGTTTCGACCTGCCCAACCGATCGAAGGCATATCATTTGTGCAAAATCTAGAACGTACCGTACACTTCAGACAACGGGCCAACGAGGAGTGGTCCAGCTCCAAGGCCCGTCACGAATAAACTAATTCCGAGGACAGTTACTTCACGTGAGACATGAAACGTTTGCGCGACACCCTGTTCCGTGAACGCAGCCTGGGACATGATCAGTCACCAACCCAAGGTCGCGACAGACAAATTGACTCACAATTGAAGAAGCACACGTCACGCATAGAGCAGCAGAGCTGATGACAAGGACCGCAAGCCATCGCCTGAACAGCGACATGTTCTGCGGATTATCCTCCGGCTGGAGGACGACAAAATGTGAATCTTCCGCATTTTGTGAGGTAGACATATCAATGTCTGCGATTGCAGTATCGTGGGGCTGGCTGAATGACACTGATATCGTTGTCGATGTTGACATGAGTTGGCAACGTGCCAGGCGTATCAGATACACGCCTCACTTTTGCACTATGCGGGCGAGGATCTAGTATCTGATTATAAGTGTCGAGGTCGTTCTGATGTATTTAACACCGAGCATGAGTCAGGCCGCTGGCGGAGTACTATTGTTATAGCGGTGGCCGCCTCGGAACGTGAAAATGCTCACAGCGGGTAATAGTAAAAAAGGAATGACGTTTTCCTCTGAGTCGTCTATGATCTGTATTAGATCCTTCAATACGAAGGAATAGGCATGTTCTTTCGATTGATTCGCCTAGGGGAGTCGCACCACAGACATTTGTGACTAGAAAGATTGAAACATGCACGACATTGAGAATGCCTGTGTTAGCCCGAGGAAGACAGTAAAAGGCTATAGATAGAATACGAATATGCAACGGCACTACTGTTGCAACTCTCCCGGGCCTGCCGTGAGACCCATGTGCAAGGCAAAATCACTAACAGTGCCTAATTGATCACACATAAAATTTCCCGCGAACAGTGGGGTGACAGCCGTAGATATGCCTCAGCTGGGAATTGGGGGTTGCTTCATCTATGCGCATGTAGAGACTTCAAAAGGTGTCTTAAAGTCAAGTAAAATGACGTCTCGTTTCTGGGGTACCGGTATTAAATGGACCGGCTTCCCGAGCGACGAGACATGCGGTCGCTGAAGCTGCGACCAAGCTCCGGCTCCTGTAATGCTGCCCAAGCAGTGGCAAGAAGGGAGAATCAGTAGACTTGCATGGTAAGGTCATAGTTAGTTTCGAAAATTGTGGGACATGCTTCAAATGCACCGCTTTGGGATGTCCAAGAGAGGTGTTCTCGTGCCTTGGCCATACCTGCATTGTATTGACGAGGAACCTAAAAAATGAGTCCATACCCGCATGGTACAGACCATCCTTGGTCTTTTTTTTTGTGGCGAGTATTATGCCCGCTTCGTCCCTACTGCCGGTAAATGAACCTCTTGTCTATGTGGTAACGCACACCAGACACGATATCCTCAGACTGCCCCTCGTCACCACCTTGCTGCCAGATCTCTCCCGCTTTCCCTGCCCATCCCTCTCGGCAGCAAATCCGGACTTGAATCGGTGACTGTCTCCAAGGATGCCCCAACACACCCCCACACTGCTGCCTCCGGGTTCGCGGATCATGGTTGATCTCTTCTCTTCATATGGATTACCTCAGAAACAAGTTATAAGCCAGAATAGCACTACGGAAGGGAGGGAATGCCCACAATTTTGCGTCCTAAAGATGAGCAAATATCAATTTAAGGAAGGGGGTCATAGAACCCTAACACCGAAAGTCCTGATTCCACGAATAATGGTTTTAGCAAAACCCCGAACTCGCGACGAGGATATACATAATCGAAACACACCAGCACATTTGCCTTCACGCTCCAAAGGACCTCCGAGTCGTATGGGTCACAAATGGTCGAAAGCCATGACTCCGCCTCCTTCAGCATCTGGTACCTTCGCGTTGGTTACAGTATCACAGCAGAGAATAACAGAGTGCCCAATGTCCACTGAGTCCGTTTTACCCCAAAATCGGATAGAAGTACCATTCTGAAGCGAGATACCATCTATCCACATTACCAATTCTAGGGTCGATGGTGGATGTTAGAGCGCGTCGGTCCGTCGGAAAATAAAATGGAACCTAGACGGCTCTAGACTCTAGAGCCACCTGGACCATTGCCTCGACGCTAGGTATTCGTGTGCCAATGTTTTACGTTGGCGCCGGGACAGCGCGGGGGCCTAGGCGTTATGATTAGTGGAACCCAGCGAAGGGCACTTTTAAATTACGAATGGTCGTGAAGTGTTATTCTGACGCGCCCTGTCTTATGTATTAAGCCATGCCTGTCGGAATGGATACTTAGCTTTCTAGATGTCGAGACAGGCTTTAGACTCTGGTTGTAAAAGGAGTTGTGACGCATAGAGCGGTCGTTATC
>MU837054.1:123039-146404 GCA_029603245.1 Rhizopogon salebrosus TDB-379 | reverse complement strand
GAGGATCGTGAAGAGAGGATCGCCTTGCTCTATGGCGACCGTTGTTGATCTTGTTGTGAAGAAGGCGCTTGGTGACTGCATTTGGGAGGGCCCTCCCGACTCCGATGAAGAGGACCTTCTGTGAGCGCCAAGCATCCTTGATTGTATCTTCGAGTAGGTAAAGCGAGTCAGTCATAGAGCAGCCTGGGCTGCCCCAGAAGTGAGTATTTGGCAGGAGTTGATGGTGTTCTAAGATGTAGGTCAGTTTATCATCAACGACAGCAGTGAGAAGTTTGCAGGTGCAATGCTATCGGTCGATAGGCCTTTGGGATGGTGTAACTGGGCTTTCCTGGGTTCCGTAAGACCACTGTCGTAAATCTGCGTCAGGGATCATAATATGTACGGTAGATGAAGGTATGGTTGAAGAGAGCATCGGCGCACTGTTTGAAGACAATCCTTATAACCCGTTAGCTACAATTCCGACTTGGGGTCTCTCAAAGACCCAATCAAGGAAGATCGCTCAAGTTTGCCTCCAGCTGACGACGACACACCAGAAGTCGCCGAGAGTTGATCTTGAGAACAACTTCACCCAGCTTTTCTCCATCCATGCTCGCCAAGTCGCATAATTTGCGCACACCAACAACCTGTCAATTATTTTCATCACTTTTAGACTTCTCATTTGTGTGATGCGATCATCATTGGGAAACTTCTCGGCCTTCTTAAGCATCGCGCATTGTCATCGAACGTTCTTCATATACCGATGTCATGATAAGTGAGGTCTGTACATCTGATCTGGTTTGAACGGTCCGGGCTACGTGATCTGCGCTAATTTAGACCACCGCGACTTGACGAGGTTGTCATAGTAGACTGCACCATTCTTTTCACCAACACGCTCGCGAAGCTTCAACCCATGCCGAGTCAGGCGAAGCAGTACAGATACGAATTGAAATGCCTGTAGGGGATTAGTGATGTCGTAATGCCGGACATTACGCTCCATAATGTAAATATTCTAAATTCCTCATGAGCTTTCAACGACGGTATTAACAGAAGGGGGTGCATACCTCCTCCTTCTGCCATGCCATTGTAATCGCACCAAGGCGTCCGTTCACAACCAGCCCAAATACGGGCTGTTGTTTGATGCCGAGCGCAGCAAGAAAGCGAAGCGCTGAAACCAAGTATGTCTTCATTTGATTCATGGCTTTAGCGATGGTGGTTTCATCCTGCTTTTTGTACTCTGTCAGCAGGACCGGGAGCAGGAGGTCGTCTCCACTGGCTTCGGGAAGGGGGTTATGCTCCAAATATCTGTCCATTGATTGCGCGCGGTCAGGATCGGAAAGGTACACATTCTGCAAAAAGGCTCTTCGTTCCTTTTTCTTTTGGCGCTCCGATGTAACAGAGGTAGTCGGGGGTGGCTGCAGGTATTCACCGTGACGCTCCTGAGTCGGAGTTGCATCTTGTTTGTCAGGTTTGCCATGGATTAACATGAAAATTTCCAAAAAATCGACCGCTTTACTTCCATCTGTGCATCGGAGCATTGCAGAAGTGACTCGAGGGCATGCTATGACAAGGGCAGCGTCGGATATCCCTTTGTCAGGTTCCCTATTGGAATGGTCCAAAAACTCTTCGAGCAACTTCTCTTCCGAGCCACGGAGCACAATGTCCTTAGTAAACTGCACTGCTTGCTCCGTGGCTGCAAAAGCCTGTTTCACCACATTATGCCAGTCCAGCGCATTATGCCAGTCCAGCGCATTGGAAGTCAAAGAGCGCCGTTGCGCACTACAAAAGTCCTCGTATTTTTCAGTGATGGATACCGCTTCTCGTGCGAAAGAAGCATTCCCAACTGCAGGGTTACGCGGGAAGTTCAATTTCCGTTCTAATCTGTATAAATGGTGAGTATATAAAATGGTCCGACAGGTGAACCACTGACAATACATCTCGTTGACCTGCAACAGGCTGAAAGAACGTCAGAAGTAAGGCGTCCCACTCATGTCGGCGCTCAGTCTCGTTGGCGCCATGCAACTTTGCAATGCCTTCACAGTCGTTAGCGCCTTGTACGGCATGTAGCAGCGCAGAAAGCCGGGCTGAAATAAACTCCACATCCTTCTTGGGCATTGGGATCGCAGCCTGATGGTTACTACTCGGAAATGTCTCCAGCAATTTGTTTTTGACCCCTAGCACAGCACCATCGACTTCGGATGTTGACAGCTGGGCATGGCGTAGTAAGGATTTGTATAAGGGCAACCCTGCGGACTAACTTTATTGTGCGCGGCGTCAGACCAGCTAAATGCTGTTATCTGATCGTAGATTTCGATCATGTCATTTATGCCGGAGTCAAGTGGATCACTGGAGGTGATTCGGATGCGACCTACGGTAAAAGCCTTCCGTTCGAATAACCAATTGGAAATATTTGCACACTCTACAAGGCCATCATCGCTCTTGGCGGCAAATCTGGGTAGCAAACGGTCACTGAACAGTAGGCAAATCAGAAGAAGGCTTCATACACCGAGTTCGAATACCGCGAAGGAGCCTTCTCCTTGGCCCCAAGCGCTGGTTCGTGAGGTTGTATAGAGGGTATCTGTAACTGAGATGCGTCCTTCGAAGACAGTGGTTGCGACACTCTACCTCTGCATGTCAAACGAGAGTAGGGAAAGAATGATTACAAGGTTCACATACTGTCTCGTCTTACCGGACGTCCGAGTTGACTGACGAACACTACAGTTTCAGGTTAGTGATGTATTGATAAGAATGATAGACGACGACAAGTTACTGACCGGGTTTGCGCGGGACCGAGATCGTCCTCGTCAATGTTATGAGGACGGTCGCGAGAACCCATCTTGTCAGGAGACAGAAATACGACAGGATCTGACAGTGGCGACGGAGTACGAGGAGCAGATGATGATGAGGTCTCGCTAGAGAACGATGAAAATTCGGTTTTCCATTAAAACAGAAAACCGACCATACCTAGAACTGGTTTGCACACCGACTTGGTAGGTCCAGGATGCCACTCGATCTTCCAATTGTGCCCCAATCTGGGTTTTAAAGTCGAGTAGATCAGATCTCCAGCGAAATGGGGTCAGAGAATTGACTGCTTCTATTGATGCGACGCCATTGATATCTTCGAAATGACTCCGCAACCTCAAAACGAATTGCGCCAGGGAGATAGCAGAGGATGAATCAGTGAAATCAAAAATGCCTATCAACGGATCTAAACAGTCGCCCGCCGCCAGAGCGAGGTGAGCCACAGGCTTCAGGATAGGTCAACGTGGAAAATAAGATGGATTAATCTCTGACTCACCATGGAACCTTCTTCTGACTGGTCAAAGTCGAGCCATCCGAAGATAGCGGTGGCAGTCGTGCCCGTGTTCGAACAACACAGGCCGACCACAGGTTCTTGGACACCCCAAACACGTCTCTGATAAAGAGTGCTACAAAGCAGGGGCACGATATTACGGGCGTCGGCAACTAATAAGACTGGCAACACTGCGTAATGCCATTTCCCCCGTCCTGGGAGAATGTGCGCGTGCAAGGGTAAGTCGAGACCGTCGGGACCGTCGAGTGAGTGAACTAAACCATCGGACGAGTCAGAATCTGCAGCATACATTGATTCATCCTGGTCTGCCGCGCGACCTGAGTTGGTACCGGAGCGGTCCAAGTGAACTACAGGCGTCGACAAGATGGCATGAGCAGCAATAAGAGTCGCGTGTCCGTCAATTAGATCTGACGGTTGAGTTGCTACATTCTGAGCCCGTGGCATGACGAACGGCGTATCTTCTCTGTAGGGATATAGAATGTTAGTGTGATAAAATATAAATTTATGACTTACAAAATCAGGATATCCGGGGACAGGGTGTTCGCCAGCGCATGTAGAAGCTGAGACCAGAGGGGAACAGTAGACCTCGACCCACCATAGTGAGGAAGCTCAGCAAGGGCCTTTAATTCTGTAGCTGTTGAATGAATCAACTGCTGAAAGTCTGCTGCAGTGTATGAACGCGTGGAAGGTATAGCGGGGGTATCGAGTGACTCGGGGGAATTTGATGCAGGACAATCTTGGAAGTCTAGTGCGAGGTCTGCAGAGTGCACAGGTATCAACAAGGAAGCGAGGCTTCGCACTTGTTCAGGCCAGCCTTTAGAATGCGAGACGTAGTGTATAACTTCCCCGAAAGTCATTTGAGGCCGAGAGGCTACGGAGGCTAGAATTGGGTAGAAGTGTAAGTACGTTAGTGGCTAGACACGGTAAGACGCGTCTTGGCTGAACGCGTTCAAGTCGCTTAGTCAGCTGAGCACTTTGGCTACAACTCCGACTTCACTGATAAGGCGCTTTTGTGCAATAGTGGCACAGTTTGTCTCCAGCCCAGTTTTCTTCGTTCATGCTCGCTAAGTCGCATAAGTTGCGCACACTGACAGCTTGACACTTGTTGTCGTCACTTTTAGACTTCTCATTTATGTCATGCGATCATCTTTGGAAAGCTTCTCAAGCTTCCGTGATTAGTGAGGTCGTACATCGGATCCGGTTTGAACGGTCCGGCTATATGGTTAATCCGTAGAACTGACAAACAACAAATGACTACTGGTACGAGGGTCAAAGGGGCCTGGACCGTGTCATGGCGCTTCTGTGCAACATCAGTCACCCTATCGAGAGTTCCAAGGTTTTGTACGAGCACGAAATGATGTCGCTGCATCGTGTACACTGTGAAGGTACGTCGATAATTTTCCATGATTGGATGGATTTCTAAACCGGTGAAGTTTTGTTTGCATCTCTGCTGTGGGTGACTTTTACCTTATTGGCCATTAGCGGCCTGAATGTCTTTTTCTTCGGAAGAATATGCGATAAGAACAAACCTTAAAAACGCTTCTTGCTGCTGTCTTGTGCCGCTAATGGAGTTGTTCTTGTCCCATCGAGTTCAAAGCGGGGTATTACTAATGGCTGTGGAACATTTTGACTTTCCACACTATTACCGATGGCCTCCAGTAAACAGTGCCCCAGTGCACCGCACAGATTTACATGGGTCGGTACGTGCTACAGTCCGCGCGAGTTTAATTATAATGGTCGATCGCTATCTCGAACTTATCGGCACGTTGTTCCTGTGAACAATCCAAGATCCTTTGTGGTCACGTAATATAAGGGGTACAATGTCTACCCCGCTTCCCTTCGAATCTCTTCGTTGTTCGCGCTCTGAGCTCATGGGCGCAGTTCATATTAGCACCGCTTGAGCTAATGGGGCACTTCAAATCTCAACCCCGAGGTACACTGCATTACAACCGTCTGATGTTTTTTGGAGAGGTACAAAGTTAACAAGAGTGTGAGACTTCGGATTTATCTGCGATACTTGACCAAACCGGGGATGGTTTCAATTCTTGTGACTGTCCATTGGATCTAATCATCTCAATCGGCCTCCAGTTCGTGGTGCCCACGAAGGATCCATTCGGCTTCCGACAGTCAAATTTGTCAGTGCATTAACTCTCCAGTGGCGCCGCCGTGACAGCCGGTACGTTCACGGCGCTTGGGGATTTACGCAACCCAGGTTGCCTGCGGCTTTGTCGCTTACAACCAACAGCGCAATTCGAGAATTGTCTAGTGTTCCGTTAAGGAAGTTGAGCTTACCGCCTACCGGTCGAGGTAAGGCTATTTTCCCATTCGGACATCAGTAAATCTCTACGCCGATTGGACACCAGAGATTCTCGGTGCGTGTTTTCACAGCTCTTCTATAACGGTACCTCGAGGTGGATCTTGTACCTCGGGGTATTTAACTGTGGGCTACTGGCGCAAAATGAGCAAGCAAACATACCATGTTATCCCAAGCCACAGAAAGCGGTCGCCGTATCAGCGGGCATATCCTCACATTATTTTTATTCACGAAGTCCGACGTCCTGACCACTCTCATACCCATCGTGCGTAATCCCGCATGTCGGTTGTATGATCTCCCTGACCTTGTGCATTAGACTTTGTTTGCATTGGCAGCCGCTCCCCATGCCCACATCACCCGCATTCCAGCAACCATAATTTGGATATGGATGCACCTCCTGAAATTCGACATCTCTAATCAAATTCAGGATCCAGAAGAGGACAAGAGAAACAAGCCCGATCGCCCCCTCCCCGCTGGACGAATAACTGTCCAGAATGCGGAGGATGTGCGTTGGCTGCTAGTCCCCGTCTGTCTACTATTTTCCGCGAAGTACGGCATGCAGGCTCTTGCCTCTAGCATCTGCTTCGAAGCCCTCAGTATCTGGTATAACGATTTTGGCGGCCACAAGGTTGGCTTTTCGAAGAACATATTGACGGCCACCGGATATATGTGCATGGAAGTAGGCGCAACAATTGTTGCAGGTATGTGGAGGTCGCGCAGCAAGCTTTGGACCTCGTTAACCGATATTCTTCACAACCAGGCTCCAGCCCATCCATTGATAGCATCGGTGCACGTGCGATTGCTTTCAGCTGTGCAGTATTCGCAACGACGCTTCATGCACAAGACTTCAAAGATGAGGAGGGGGATCGCTTTACGGGGAGACGCACACTCGTCACTCTATTCCCTATGTTTGCACGCATATCGATGATGATTGGCGTTCCCCTTTGGTCATATTGCCTCAGCCGACTATGGCAGGTGGACAATATCTGCTCGGCTGCGTTTGTAATGTATGGGATGGTTGTCGGGGCCCGATTCATGATTTACAGAGGTGCGAGTGCTGATAGACAATCGTGCAAATTGTACAGCGTGAGTGATCTCGAGAGTTTAAATTTTCTACCTGCTCATTTTATTATTTTAGCTCTGGTTTACCATTGTACATTTACTCCCTGGTTATTGGCGATTTTTCTACAGCACTTGAAGCTTATCGTTTCTCGTTTACTATACCATGACAAATTAAATGTAATATAGTCAATATTATGTAATGCATACCTTAATTTAGACCCGATGGCAAGTGCCGGCACGATGCGGTGCCGCAGTCAACACTAGGACGTTCTCGTCCATCTTCGTAGCTTGCTGCATGTTGCACGTACCATAATATGGGAATTTCCCCAGACTTGACTGATGGGCATGGCGCGGGCTCTGGCTCTGGCTTGCCGCTTCCTGTTCTTCTCCTTGCCGGAATATCAACCTTAATAGCGGTGACGGTTAGCGGCTTGTCAATATGGCTACAGCTGCGAAACTATAGGAAGCCCCTGCTGCAAAGGTAAGTCCACTTTGGTCCTTGTAGTTGAGCTGAACCATGATATCTGTAGGATGGTCGTGCGAATCATGCTCATGGTCCCCATTTACGCCCTATCGTCTCTCATTTCCTTGTTCTCGTTGGACGCAGCGTTTTTCATTGATGTCATACGAGATATATACGAGGTGTGTTATTGTCTATGGATGTATGTCTTCTTTGTGGACTTTACCTCGATTCCGTCCTACAGGCTTTCGTCATTTACTGCTTCTTTGTTCTTCTGGTTGATTATCTGGGCGGCGAACGCTCACTTCTCATCCGACTCCATGGACGACCGCCTGTCGCAGCAATATTTCCTGTCAGTCTGTGGCGACGCGAGGTGGATGTCAGCGATCCATACACGTTTCTCTTCCTTAAACGAGGAATCCTTCGTTGGTAACCGCTGTCCGGTAGTTTCAATGTCGTGCTGACAGGTTTCCATTTGTAGAATATGTGCAAGTCAAACCTATATTGGCACTTGCCAGCCTCATCATGAAGGCAACTGGAACGTACCATGAGGGTGATTTCCGAGCCCGATCTGGGTATCTGTATGTTTCAATCGTATACAACGTGTCCATCTGCCTTGCACTGTATTGCCTTGCAGTCTTCTGGATGTGTGTAAGTGATGACTTGAAGCCATTCCGGTGAGTCACGACACGCGCCTTCTTGGCCATCTAAATTCATTCTTGCGATCTTTCAGTCCAGTACCAAAATTCCTTTGTGTTAAAGGAATTCTTTTCTTTTCGTTCTGGCAATCCATTGGCATCTCAACTCTCGTCGCTGTTGGTGCTATAACCAAACTTGGACCATACACGGACAGCGAGCACATCTCCCTGGGACTCACAGATACTTTAATCTGTGTCGAGATGCCGTTCTTTGCTATCGCGCATGCGTATGCATTTTCCTATCGGGACTTTGTCAAGTCATCACCCTCAGCCACAGTCTATGTTGCGCGGATGCGCATGGGGTATGCCCTTCGGGATGCCTTTGGCCTGAAGGACCTTGCCGAAGACACCAAAGCAACTTTGCGCGGAGAAGGCATCAACTATCGTGCGTTCGAGCCAAGCGAGGGCGGAATGCACATCGGAGCAGCGAGGGAGCGAAGAATACGAGCCGGCCTGCGTTATTCCGCGGGCGGAAAGCGAAAGTATTGGCTCCCGGAGGTGAGGGGTCTAGGTGACAGAAATGCCGAAGGTGACCCCTGGTTTGGTGGAGCCGGCAGCGAGAGAAATGTCACCGCCCCCCTACTCCAGGACGATGCGGAGGATGTCATTCACACTGCACCTGACATTCAATATCGGGAACAATGGCGCACAATAGGAACGTCCGGCGAGGACATGGGCGTAGAGGACGACGATGAATATGCACTGCACTTCAATGATGCCCTGGCCGCCGCAGATGATTCACTCTATGAGCATGCGAAGAATTACGTCTTTGGCGACTACGCGTACCCTGTTGTGGATGTCAGCTCTGAAGAAGCGCGTCGTGTGATGTGGGCTGAGGAAGAGAGAATTGTTAGAGAAGGAGTACATGTTGATGTCCCCGGTGTCCCAAAAAAACCCTTTGGTGCAAGTGCTGGTAGAGACTATGGTGCAACAGGCACCAATGCTGGCTCAATGCAAAAGTACGAGGACGGCGAGGACGAAGGCTTTGCTTCGGATGACCGTGTAGAAGAAGGCGATCGGAAGGCAGAAACCGATGCATCCAAGTTGAGGGGGATGTATGCCAGAAGTAGAGCAACGGATGGAACTCTCTCACATTCAGCCTCTTCCTCGTCAAATTCATCTACGAGTGGTCTAGGCTCGGGGAAACACATGCGCCCCCCAGCGCGATCATCCCGACAATCTCGTGCATCACGTGCTAAATTGTCTGCTGGAAGCAATGTCAACGTGCGCGCATCGTCCCCATACCTTCATTCTTCGCCTTCGCACTCTCAGTCAAATATGGGTACTCCTTCTGGGTCCCATCTGCCACAGTCCCGTTCCCCTCGTCCTCCACTCGCAGAGCCAGATGCTGTGGACCTTGTGGTGGCTACTGATACACTCCACGTGGCCTCAGGATCGTATTCTCCACATGCATCTCCACATGCCCCGGGCTTAAAGCGCATGTGGGATCAGGAAAGAGGTGCTCTTGACTTTTCGGCTGAAATAGAGGGAAACGACAGGCGGTTTAATGACGGCCGCTTTGTCGTCAATGTTACTGAAGATGACGAGGAAGATATACGGAAGGAGGAACCTAACGTTCTACAGGTGCATGAGACAGCGGAAGTGGTGCGCGCTGAGACGCCACCATCTTATGCTAGGACGTGGAAATATGATGGAATCGGGAGTCCAGGAGAGGATGAACAGAATCCGTGGTCGTGAAATTGTTTTGCGTTCATTGGACTTGACATGCATGCAGGGGTACTCCTTCATAATTTATCACACGTTGTAATACCACAAGATTCACGTTGCAAATGCATGCTTGAGTTATTAGTATGACGGTAGACACTGCCCCTACTCCAAATAAATTTCCTTATTCAGTAACCCGATCCAACCTCTGCGGTTAAAGTGGCCATGTGCCCGGACTCCGCTGCACAGTCGTCCCTTCTCTTCCGCGCGCAGCAGAGGGTTTATGACAACAACCACATTGTCACAACATGTTCAAGACAGCTGCAACAAGAATCGCTCATAATTCTACGATACCCGCACTTGCGGGTAACAGCGACCTCAGACAGTTTCAGGATCTCATTAATGCAGAGAAAGTTGTACTGGTCTCGTGCGCGCCTTCATTCACTCTATATCCGTTGTTAATGACATTGTCACTTGAATGTGCAGAGTTCAGAGACTGGGCGTTGATCTGACCAAGGCTGCGGAATCACTCAGGACATGGGGGGTTGGTGAGGGTGATGACCTCGCAGTGAGTGATCGTTTTGTATGGGTGTGCCCTGTGGTGCAGTTGTTGTTCACTCCACAGCAGTCATGTGAGGCTGATGGGATGCACTGCGTGTTCTGTGACTCTCAAATACTGGTAGACGCGCTCCTTATCTTGCCAAGTGAGCCGAATGCGACAGTGTATGCGTTTCACGGGACTCCTCATGCATCCCAGTTAAAACTATGGCTCTTGGTGCACACGCAATCCTTAATTATCAGCCTTCTGACCATGAATATATAGGACATACTCAGTGCATCTACTACCCTGCTTTTGAACTTTTCTGCCGCGCTTAGTGCATACGCCAGCACCCACCATGGGATCCGTGACACAATGAAGTCTTTACGGACACGGGAGGAAGCACTAGACGACCTCCGGCGCCGACGACGGCGCGTTGGAACTGCTGCTGAGAGCGCCGAGAAGAAGCTCAACAAGATGAGCCCCGAGCACAAAAATCTCACATCACAGACTGATGCGCTTAATCGACTGCATGAAGACATGCGCACAATGGACGGCGATATCATCCGCGAGGAGGCTGAGCTGGGCGATTTTAAGAGACGATGTGCGAAGAGCTGGATGCAGGCCAAGTTTGGAGGGCTTGCAGAATGCTGTGAGAAGGGTGTGGTGAGTCACTCTGCTCTTTCGCCGACTACCCTTTTCATTTTCATGCAGATCGTTGGCGACATAGGCAAAGCCATCGTCGCAGTAGGTCCTGGCGTATGCTCGTAAGGTCTCATCATGACTATCTTTTGTAGGAAATCCCGGAAGATGTTACGCAACCAGGACTTCCTCGAGCGTATTATAGTTCTCACCCACGTATTAGCTCCCTCGTCTCCGAGGCGCAGCGCAGTATTGCGCAAGTAGTTTTTACGACTGAACCATCTGACAGTGTTGGTCAAGAAGATGATGAACATGCCTCCTTGGCACCGACCTCGTCGCAGGTGCAAGCATACCAGCCCGCATTCGCGGGTTCACCCTATTTACCTGCGCCTCAGGTAGGTAGCGGGTTCAACGTGGGCGGCTTTGGAGAGGAATCATCGGTGGGGCTTATCGTTGTATCCTACACCGGAAAGGACCTAACCATTGGTATTGACAAGCCTACTTTGAATCCAATCCAGCGCGCAGCATCCGCGGATGAACTTGGCGTCTCTACACCAACTTCGACACATCCAAATCAATTTGCCTCCTTCCCTGTGAGGGGCTCAAGCCGAGGCGCCTTGTTACACGACGGGCCAATTCCCGCACCCCTTCCGTTGCACGATGCCTCGGACACTTTCACCAACACCATCGCAGACGCTCTCGCTCTTCGTGATTCGAACGCGCCTGAACCGAATCGGTCTTCGGTCGACGATCCCGCTCCAAAGTACGAGCCGTTCGTCCCCGGCTCAAGTGCTCAATATGCCGGCGTTGGAGACACGCGCAGAAACAAGAGTCCAAGTTTACCGCCTGGAGCGGCTCCTGCTGCAATTCGAGCATGGGATGGAGGGTTGCGCTCTGGGAATGAGGATCAGCGTGCTATGAGTGAAAGCAATGACCATTCGACAAGCGTCGTGAGTGCCGGCGGAAATGAACGAACGATGAGCATCACTGGAAGGAGCGACAGGCGTACATCACAGGAATCCGATGTTGGCATGCCGTACGACCGCGACGAAGAATCTGAAATTTTTACTCAAGAAAGTGAAGTCGCACTGCAAAGGGAAGATCGAAGGGTGAAGTTGGGGTATGAGGAGGATGAAGCGGACGCAGAAGCTAGTAGAATTTCGCTTGGGAAGGCAGAAAGCCAGAGACGTATCCCACGTGTGCCTCCGCCCCCTTTAGACACGGGGGCGCCAATTCCGCCAGAGAGTACAAGGGTCGTGTCTCCGCATTCACAGTACCCTACCTCACCCCAACGGAGTGAGGCACTAGGGCATGGAGAAGATGAGGGGGATGAGGAGCATGCACGTAATGCAGCAGCTGCGCGCGAAGTCTCTCGTGAACTGGATGCACTTGCTTTCAGTGCACCTGCACCAGTGACGTATTCTACACACCCAACCCAGTCCCGATCCCCACCACAAGGTTCTTACATATCAGGGCAGGCCCCTCAACCACACCGACAGCCGTCACCAGCCTCGCCGCAAATCCAGGCTCCTCAACAAGCGCTCAAACAGGTCTCTCAGCCCCCTTCACCCCTTGCACCACCTCACGCACCGTTCGCTCACCGTGCTGTTTCGCCTCATCCCCATCTCAACATTGATCCAGGTGAATCACGTCCTCTACCCAACCCAGGTGGTTCGAGGAACAGCTCGCCACGCCCATCATCACTTCGACTCCAGGCATCTTCTCTGTCTTCCGTGCAAATCCCTACTTCGTCCTCTATGCAATCGCCTGCTTACAGGACAGCCGAGTACCCTCGCCCGCAGCCGCCATTTTCATCTCCGCTCATGGCCAAGTCCACGTCCTCCCTGACCACGGGCATTCCCGGTGGTGTACGAACAATTTCTGCCGCTGCATTCCGCAGACCCGCTCGCAATGGAAGCGAGTCAGGGCTGGGGTTGCCTCCAGGGCCAGCAGATACATCGCCGCTATCCCTCCGTCGCGCGTCCGGGTCGCCTGTTTCTTCTGCGTCACGGAGTGCTACGGCAGTGCCAATGCGAAGATTGTCTGTAATCAACCCGGACCCAGTCCAACCTGATGATGATGACTTTGACTACATATCAGCATACGTTGGAGATGAGTCGGGAGGAGCGCGACAGAGTGGAGGATATGGACAGGGGAAGTATGTTAGTAACTTGGAAGCTCGATGATCTGGACAACTTGAAAAACGTGTATTATGTCTGCATTTGGACTAAATTGCTCTCGCTATCTACCCTGTATTGTATGTGTATGTATGTACGTAATGCTTGCCTTTTTTGCATCGGAGGCTCCTTCAAGTTGGCAATTGGGCGGTGATGAACATTGAACGCTGACGCTGATAGTTAACCGGTTAATTTCCGTGGACAGCGTGGAAGACGCGCGGTGCAGATGACTCCTGATAGCCATCGCACAGGAGTAGCTAATTATCGTTCCACAGATTATGGATAGCTCTTCAAAGTAGGCATTCCTGTCGAGCTTTTCATTCCAGGCACATGTTGACTCAGTCGCAATGTAGCCAAACGCCATTCCAGCGAGCATGGCAGGAATACGTTGCACAGTTGCCTCCTAAGAAAAAGCAGCGACGATTCCTGATGAACTGTGCTCGTGCTATTCAAGATCGTTCAGACGACTCTCCAGCTTCGGCTATTAACGATGCCATCAGTGCGGCGGAGAAGAAGCATTCCATGCAGCCCTCACGCCGGGTGATTCGAAAGTATATTGAACCCGTCATAAATGTCCTTAGGGATTTCGATGCCATCATCAGCACGCTGAGTAGGTTTCAGATACGAAGTTTAGTCTGCATTATCTTTGATCTTACATCTTGTAAGTTTCCGCAGATCCGATGCCTACTGCAATCATTTGGGGTGCATTGAAAGTGATCATTGATGTAAGTATATTCTTTCATCTGGAATTGGCGCAACTTATCTGTGAGCGTAACATATCAGGGACTTTCCAGGTTTTCGAGCCTCTTTGACACTATCAAGAACGAACTTCGATCCCTGAGAGACCAACTGGAGCATATCACAGACCACGAGATCCTCTACGGTAAGGATGATAAGATGCAAAGGCTCCTCTGTCAATCCTATTTCAACATCATCCGCTTCTGGCATAGAGTGGATAAGGAATGCGATAATTGCGGTTAGCTGGGGTGTCACTCGCACGTTTATCGTGTTTATGCTAACGCACTCTGAAAGGCTTTGCATTATTGAAGACGGTCACCCCATTCAGCACAAAAAAATTGAATTCTATCATCGAAGACATGCAGCACGACGCTCAAGAGATCGGTAAGCGTGCCAGTATGCTTCAGGCGATAGAATCCAGGGGAGAGCAAGGAGAAAATGCAATTGCACGTCAGGAAGCTGCAGATGAGAGGCGTAAGGCTGAGGACGAGCGTCAAGCACAGCACAAATTCCGGGAGGAGAGGAGGCGCGAGGCACCTGGTTTGTGCATGACGACCACAGCTTACATCGATTGTCTGACATGACTCTAACAGGGGAGCGCTTTAACAGCCTATGCTCTTTGCTATCTTCTCTTGACACAAATGCGCCGAACATTCTCAGGCGGGAGAAACACTTACACAACTGCCTCCCCGGAACCTGCGAGTGGCTGCTTGATCATCCTGATTTCGTTGCTTGGTCGAGTGGGACTTCTTCATCTCCCGTTTTGTGGCTCCATGGCCCCCCGGGATCTGGAAAATCTACCCTTTGCTCCAGCATCAGTCATATGCTGAGCTCGAGGCTGGATACGGTGGCATTTCATTTCTGCGACTTTGCCCAGCAATATAAACCCTTCGAGATATTGCGTATGCTGGCGTTGCAACTGTTATGCAAATATTGGACGGACTCGCAGAATATTCCCAAAGAGCTATCTGATGTGGCTCAAGCAACTCCATCCGTCCTTGAGAATGTCCAGAACATGATTAAGGTCCTCGTCAAAAACCAGCCGAAGGTGTACTTCCTTCTCGATGGCCTAGATGAAGAAACAACGGGAGAGAGATGGAAAGATACAGTGGACGTACTTCAGTTTCTTATCCAGC
Organism: Rhizopogon salebrosus TDB-379; assembly: GCA_029603245.1. Lineage (NCBI taxonomy): Eukaryota > Fungi > Basidiomycota > Agaricomycetes > Boletales > Rhizopogonaceae > Rhizopogon > Rhizopogon salebrosus. The sequence continues at coordinate 131,685 of MU837054.1, read as the reverse complement.
TCACGAATGAATTCCCTACCAAAATCCGCGTTTGGTGCAGTAGCCAACCCCGTCCGTTGATCAAGACGGAACTCGAGGGTTACACAGATCTAGACATCAGTGTCCATGTCAAAAAAGACATAGCTTTTTATCTGACTAAAGCTATACCTGAAGCCGAAGGACTGGAGTCACTTGATAAAGGAAAATTTTTGCAAGACTTACAGGAACGAGCTGAATGCAGTTTCCTCTGGGCCAGTCTCATGATCAGCGAACTTCAAGGATCACCAACGAGCCTCAGAGAGATGAAGCAACTCCTCGAAAGAGGGCTCCCATCCACCTTGCTAGATTATTATAGCTTGTTTTTCAGGCGGTTCAAGAAGCCGTTGCGACCTCTTGCGTGGTGCGTGCTCACATCGTTGCCAGGAAAATAAGACTAAACTTTTCTACAGCAAGTTGTTTGCCTTGATCGTCTTTGCCCGTCGGCCATTGAGACTTTTAGAACTTCAAGAAGCCATATGGTGCTTAAATAGCAAGTCTTCCGGATACCTTAATCCAGAAGACAAACCATTTCTCAAGCAATTGCATGAGGTATCTCAACCTCTCATCGAGATGACTAGGGTGGCCGCGCCCCAAGCTGTTGATGGCCAGGAGGAATATACATGTCGCCTTTTTCATTCGACTCTACGAGATTTCCTGATGGAACATCCGAATATTCTCTGTGAGGCAGGCGATCCGCTGATAGATTTGCATATCTGCCCCCGAGTAGCTGTTGATGCGTGCCTGTTTTACCTGTGTCAAACAAGATACGCTAAACTACTGGTCAGGCGAGAAGGACGTTGGATCGACGCAACAGGAGACCCAGTAGACAACCAAAATTTCCTCGTTTATGCTGCCAAGTACTGGGACAAGCATCTCGATGATGCTCCCGAGGATCACAAGAAGGAGCTTCTCGGACGTCTTGAGACTTTCATCACTTCCCCCAACTTTCAGACATGTATTCAGGTTCAGAGCCTATGGGTGGAATTGCAGTTCTGTATCTTTCGGACTAGCGATAGCGATGAACGATGTCGCTTCCTGCGACGCGTTTTCCCCTCATGGTTCTCGCGGGACACGGACGTTGGTGTAAAACTCTGGCAAGATTATCGACGTTTCTTGCACGAGTGGAAATATTTCCTGTCATGCGGAAACTGTCATATGGCAGAACCGAAATGCGGAGTCTTGCCGTACTTGGGACAGTTGAACCGCATTTGGTTCGGTGCACTCGGACCATCCAACTTTTTATCGCAATTAAGGGGCCACTATAGTAGCTTCGTTTTCCAAGTGGAAGATGAACTCAAGTCTGGAGGTTGGTGCCTCTTTGACGGCGTCGGCGATGACGGTAGCACACTTATGGTGTTGCGGATACAAAGACAGTGAGTAATAGCTTTTCTTCCTGACCTCGTGCTAAAATGCCGCCCGCCGTTCTTAGATCATCCGAAGGCCAAATGCTTGAATTTTCGTGCGAAACCTGGTCTCTGAGTGGACAGCAGCTGCCGGTGAAGGAGAAATGTCAGATTATCCGGGAGTCCCCTGAACTTTGCGACTGGCCTTTATATATCGGCAACGCCATCCACCTGCCATTGCGGGTAGGCAAGGCCCCCCCAGCCGCTTTCAGCACTGACTGCCAAACCCTTCGGATTGGCACCAAATTATTCATGAAAGATACTGCAGGAAATTTCGTGGCTCTCCCACGGCTTCCACTGCATCCCCGTCAATCCTGCGCTTATGTGGAGGAGTTTTGTCGTCGTGGTCGCTTCGTTGTTGTAACCTCCAGAACCAAGTTGTCGGCGAAAGACGTCACATCTGAAGACCTTGACGTAGTCGAAGTAAAGCCGTCTCCGGCTGGTAGGTCAGCGATTGGACGCCAGAAAGATCCTAGCTGTAGCTCAGATGATGAGTCGGCGGAAGACTCGTCAAGCGAATCTGAGATCGACACGGAGTCGGAAGATGATGGGTACGAAAGCTGGAGTGATAGCAGCACAATGTTTTCCGAGGATTATATCTTCGATGATGACATGATCACCCCTTGGGCAGATCACTTCCGCGATGAAAATGAGGGCCCTACATCAAGCGATTCAGAAGTCGACTCAGATTTCGATGAGGCTCGTATTGAATCTGACTCTGGTGATGAAGACGTCCCGCCGTCTGCTTTCGGCTATGGCAGAACGCGTAACGAAGACGATTACGACTGGGATCAAGATTACTTGTCGGGCGAGGATGGCTATAGGCACTATGGAAGGCATGGTCCTGACACACAACAGTCGCATGCAACAATTACCATCTTCGACGCTCGAGCATCTCATGAGGGTGCGCAACTTTTCCACCTGACTCGTCCCCTTCAGTCCAAAGTCTATGGTTCGCCACCTATCATTCATCCGACTCGGCCACTGGTTGTCTGGCCACTTGGTGCTGGAGATGTTCTCTTCGTTGATTTTATGGATAAATCATACTTCGTGCGTAGACTGAGGCCGTCTACCTTACATAGTAAGTCAGACGCTAACTTCCGTTAAACTCGTGATGCCAACTTCTACCCCAAGCACGACACATTTTCATGAAATGTCAATTTTCTGCATGTGGTCGCTTCTTGCACATCGTCGCCCTCGAAGGCCAACAGCCCGCTAAGAAGAAACATTCTGCCGAGCAGAAAACGATCGGCATCGCGGTCTTGGTCTCAACCTATCGTCTTTCTCGGACAAAAACAAGCCGCTCACCACCCACTCTCGTCCACCGTCTCAGGGTCAAGTTAGGCTCCACAGAATCTCTGTCTGTCACAAAACTGCCGTACACTGTCACTTGGACTCCGAAAGATGTCTACGTCACCCGCAGTGATGTTGTACTCCGAGCCCACCGTATCCCACTATTCAAGCAGGAAAAGGAGGTCCAGGAGGACGAGGACATTGTCCTCATGCCGCGGAAGCCTGTCTTTCTGCCAGAAAGCGCACTAAATCGACAGGTGCATTATTTTCCGAGCAAGAGCAGTTCTGACGGCTGCGTGGAATCAACTGGACGCATCATCATTAGCAGCGAGACCAGAAAGCAGATTAAAGAAGCACAGGAACTCGAGTATGGTGTGGAGTTCGGTACTATTGGGCGTACCTTTGTCGGGCAACAGGGAGAATTCTCCCCGGCAATTGGCTGCCATGTAAATGAAGAAGTTGACCTTGGCGGGTGGGGTAAGTCTTATGATACGACAGAGATTCCTGGGCAACTTGGCATTGGTTGCTTGGACCGTCGTCTCGAGAGGTTCAATCCTGATGATGATTGCGATTGTAAGTGTTGGATTTTTTGACCGATGGCTAGCTCCCTCTCAATGCTGGCTTCCTCTCCAGTGGAACCTTACATCTATTAACGAAGCTCCAAGACCAGATGTAAAAATGCCTAGAACTGGTGTATTGTGTTGTACATTATATATGTCACTCGCTTGTATGGTTATAACTGGTGTGCGTTTCGTGATCGACCGGAATGAAGAACTTTTAGGTCCTGACGCGTACTTTTCTCCCTGAAAAAACTATCTCTACATTGCTCAGCGTAACATTCTACTCAAAAACACAAGACATTAAAACGATGCTGCAACTTAATCCCCGCTGCTCTGTTCATCCCTCGCCTTAGTCCAATCTCTCGCGACCTCGAGCACAGTGCGAATATGTTCCACAGATAGCGGCTCATTCTGATCCAATGAGATAGAATGTGCGGTGCTGATGGTGTTCTTGATCTTGTTTACCATTCAACATTAGCTTTACTGGAACGCATGAAGTACTAGGACCTGCAACGCAGCATACCTGACGTCCGTTCATATTTTCCTTAGCCAGCGCATCAATCTTATCATCAGTTATGCTACCAGCGCTCGGAGTTTTCGCGATGAACGTTTTCCATATCTGCCTGCGCGAGGTTTCATTCAAATGAGAGTAGAGCACCGTGAAGTGTATCCGACCTGACAATACTACACGTCAGCGAATTGCGAATCATAGCGCATACGACGTACTCTCGAAGGCCGCATCACACTGCGCGATCATGTTCGTGGTCAAGAACAGGATACCTTGATAGTATTCCAGCTGCCTCAGGAAAATCGACACGAGTGCGTTTCTTACGACGTCGCTGCTGCTTCTCTGGAAAAGGAACACGTCTGCCTCGTCAAGTAAAAGTACGGCTTTCCATGTCTGCGCGAGCTCCAGTATCTGAATGAGCGCTTGATCGACGGTCTTGGCGTCTGTGCCTAGTTCGCCTGCTGAGACGCAATACAATGGACGTCGTGTGACCTTATCAGGGGAAATGAGCGCGAGTGTCTTAAGAATCTAGATGGTTCACAATACCTCGGCAACAGCTTCTGCAGTGAGCGTCTTACCGCACCCAGGAGGGCCCGCAAGCAGACCAACGAGGCCCTTACCCTTCCCTTGAACGATATCATCAAATTGTGACGCCCGTATCTCGTGTTGCTTGACGAGCGCATGGATCAACGACTTTTGCTTGGGGCCAAGAACAAGTGAGTTGAAAGATTCCTGTGACCATACGATATCTTGAACACGGTCTAAAGCGAAGCCGCCTGTGAAAACATAACCTCAGTGAAATTGACTTGGACACCAGACAAACTTTGAAACCCTCACCCCACTCCTTGACTCCGAAGCAGAACCCAAGTACAATTGGGGTACAGATCATGTGTTGCTCGTCAGTAAGCTCATCGCGATTGAGTCGCCTGTACACTGTGCGATTGAAAGAACAATTGGGCTGGAAAACGCGGAATCCAGCGGGGTCAATCATGACGCGTCCATAAGTCTATCAAAGTCCGGTCAGTACCCAAAGGACTGTTCGCAAAAAAAAGCCCTCACACTGAACTTGCGAAACTGGATCTTGTCTTTCGCAGTGACGATCTCACGTAAAGCGGGACCAGATATTTCACCATAAGTATGACCAACGAGCCCCGCAAATTTGCGACCTCTTTGAAGGGCGTGTTCGCGTAGAGCATCATGATCGCGGTAAAAGCGAAGCGGGAACACTGGCAACTCGTAGATCTTGCGCGTGCCTCTGAACATATCAATCTCGATAGGTTCTTGCGCGATCCCAAAAGTATTTCCATCATTCACGATGATATCACACATAATCTCGGCGTATACGGAACGATCTTGTCTCCGTCTAAGACTGAAACTCTGTGCTTTGAGAACGCGCTTTTGTTCGGTGTACTGGTGGTGATTGAAGACCAAGGAATTTCCAGGAAATAGCGCCCAAAGGAGATCGAATGTGATGGATTGGTCTGCTGTTAGACTCTGAAGATCTGCGAAGTTGTCTGTATGATCTTCGTAGATGTATTGAATGGCGACATTTATATCTGCGATCAGAGCTTCGTCAAGGGGGTCCTTAGACATCTCCTTCGCCAGCCTGTCTTTCAGGCCATCATAGGAGAAGAAAAGAAGATAGGGGTCGCACTGGAAATAGCCGTCACCATAAGGATGAGCTAGAGACTCCGTCACGGTGGAAGACTCACCATCGGCGCACTTCGCGAGAGCTCTAGGCCCTCGACATCCTTGTGGATCTCGGCCAACACTTCACACAAAATTGTGCTTCTGATGTCGATCTCCGTTTCTACATACCGTCCTTTCTCATCAATTATTCGTCGAACGATGAGGACTGGTTTCTTGTGGTTCAGTTTCCTGCTCGGTTTAGCTGTCTTTCGATACACAGTGGCGAACGTTCGCCTTTATATCAGTGTAAGTACTTCATCACCAAGCGATGGCACAATGGACCCACTGATCAAAACTTGCAAGTTAATGAGGGTCAGCATCAGGACCTAGCAAGCCTGATAATATCACAAATTGACTCACTACTGATCGTAACGAGCTATGCGTGAGCGGGTGGACGACGACTCATTCTGACCGGCCTGTTGATTCTCCTGCCCGTCAGTGGTCATGATGTCAATAAATGGGGAGGTAGGGGGTTACGAACGATTGTCAACCACCTGTTTTTGAAGCTCGGGGGAGAACCCAACACGCGCTCGGTAATCACTGCTGAGGCGCCTCGATTCTCGAAGGCCACGGATCTTGACTGCTGCGCGAGAATGCTCGATCTCTTTGGGATCGCTCTAACCGCAGTTGCCCTACAGCGATCATTTGTGATAGAGGCAGCGTCCCAACCGTAGCGCCCATGAATTATTCATCAGCGCTCAGGCTCATCTTGTTATCTGGTGGATTTACCGGTGTACAGTAATTACGTCTGCACCATCATTTGCGTCGCAGAGCTACAGCATTTTGACACTCTTCTTCGCGATATGTATTGATGCGATGTAGGACTATCCATGGACAGCTTCATGTCTTGAATTTGCCTGCAGCAATTTCTACGATCTTGCAATCTATAGCTAAAATTTCACTTATCTGTATACCACACACTTGAAATTTTTTTTGGCGCTATATGATATATCAATCATATAAGATAACGAAGTTCAGGGCACCAGTGACACCTGAAACATGTAATTAACAAAGATCGTAGTCTCCTGATCAGTGCCAGTCCAATGCCAGTGGAGCACTACATAGAACTTTGCAATCAGTGCATTATCATATTTGGTACAGAGATTAGTCAAATGAGGTTGGCACATTACGAACTTCAGGTTATGCTAAAGCTAAACATGTATCTTTTGGACCTTGGTCTATACACCTACAAATGCCTGACATCGCTTAAAGAAGAGATAACGAGCTCGTGCTGAACAAGAGAAGGCCTATGCAGAGGCCATGAAGGACCAAGGTACACCATGATTCAATGAAGAGCAGAAAAGCAACTTGTAGATATTAAGATTATAAGCGGTTATAGCTGGAGTGGAACCGCTGGAGCGGCGATAGCGGTGCGGCGTGGGAATATAGGTGAGTGCAAAGGTCAGGGGCAGAATAGTACTCAGATTCGACGAGATTCGTTCTACATAGTACAAGCTGTATTTATACTAAACAAATCAGAAACTTTATGATAGGAGGGTCAACACAACATTATATTGCAAATTGGTGTTAAATAAACAGCGGCATCGCGGCTCTATTTCCTAAATGGGTCTTTTTTATTCTATTATATTCTATTCCGCATTATTTCAGCCTGCGGAAACTCATCCAGTATCACTTAAAAAAGACGGGTGAAAATACTCGCCCGCTGCATAGGTTCGAACGACAAGTCCGAAGCGCGGCTGTGCGCGCGCCTATCTAGTGCATGCACCTATGTGCGCGCTAACTTGGAAACTTCCGCGCGTCAATCTAGTGCGCGCGCTCCGCGCACGTCAAATCTCACATAGCCTTAGAAGCGCACTAGCTGAATCCAACAGTAGAGAGATCACAGACAAATGGAAGCACGAGGGGAAGCAGTCAATGTCAACTCCGATACACTTGGATGGCAGCCTCAATTGAAGGAGGTCGGATTTGTGCTCAATTCAATGTGGAACAAGTCACAAAATGCATATGGGCCCTGATGGTGGGAGTGAGGAGGTTTGATCTTATCTTATCGCTACACTGTAACGATCTTGCCGTGGTATTGTTGGAATTTGAAGCGCTCATATAAGTATAGCTACTGTAGCATGCTTACTTAATCAGTAGTACATAGTACGCTAAAGTTACCAGTACTGACTTCCGACGATTCCGGGATTTCAACATAAGTCAGTTACACCTGACTGCTGGTGTGGTAAAGAATTCGGCAGGGCGCAAAGATCCTGACAAGCCTTGGCGCCCTGCGCGCAGCCCGGACAGATCATTTTTCGGAACCCAAACAAAACAAACATTCTTTTCTTTTCACTCTTAATCTGTACTCATTCCCCACTTGCGCCATCGCTCATTGATTATCATCCCCACCACCATGTCTATTTCAGATGAATTCTACCCTTTCCCCAAGCTCAATGACAACAACTACACCAGCTGGAGCACGCGCATGAGGGCTGTCCTCATCAAGAAGAACTGCTGGTCTCTTGTCTCTGGGACAGAGATATTGAGTGCATCAGCCGATGCCAGCAAACGTGCTGCATTCAAGAAGCGCCAGGATGAAGCTTACTCAGAGCTCATTCTTGCTGTTGAAGACAGCCAACTCCCACACATGGACAGCGATGACCCCAAGGTTATTTGGGATGAGCTAGCCAAAGTGCATCATGCTCGAGGTCTGTCTACTCAGCTTGCCGCCATTCGAAAATTCGTCCGCATGGAGAAGAAGGCTGACCAATCCATGTCTTCTTGGATTGGTGAAGTTCGTGCGCTCACCCAACAACTAGAACGTGTCGAGATCAAGCTTCCCGATATCTTCCCCATTGTCGTCCTTACTGCCGGGCTCCCCCAAGAATATGAGGCTGTCGTTGTTGCACTCGATGGGGTTGACAAACTTACTCTTGATGTTGCAATTGCTCGGCTCCTCAACGAAGAAGAGCGCCAGCGGCTGATGGCCAAATACAGATCCTCCGCTATTGATCCCAAGAGCACGGAGAACGCCGCTTGTGCTGCTCGCACGCCAAACGTTACTATGTGCATCAGCTGTGGAAAATGATTGCGAGAAGAGGACTTAAGAAAATGTGGAAGCAAAGGTGGCGGTTCCTAATGGTCCGTATTTGGATTCAGATGAGCCGGAAGGCGTCTGGTGACGAGGGGTGCATTTTACTTATTCACATCTTTACTTTCTCGCGATTCAGGG
>MU837054.1:47315-57875 GCA_029603245.1 Rhizopogon salebrosus TDB-379 | reverse complement strand
GAAGCGTTGCATAAGGCTGTGAAGTCGTCGCGGAAGAAGATGTCACTGGAACAACAGATCGTATTTATTCACATAGGCGTCTAATTAGAGAGTTTACTCACATAATCCGTCTCAAGTCGCACATGGGACATGTCCTCAGCTACGTAGTACGAAGGGCTGCATAATGGCAGAAAGGTGCAAATATCCTGAAAACGAAGGGATAGAACAGAAGAGCCAAAAAGGAGCCAGTGACACCCACGCTAAATCCTGAAATTTGCTTACTTGAAGTTGTAAATCGACAGGAAATTTAGTGCCCCCCAAACCCTCACCTATCGGTATCTGGAATCTCGCGGTTTGTGTCAAGCGCTAAGCCTGCATGTTAGTTTCACCATCAAAGCAGCCCGGGGTCAGACTTACTCGACGTGACAAATATTGCAACTACAACTGCAGGACGAACATCTCGTCCTCGCTCATGCCAATGATCAATTGAATATATACCTCACCCAGTGGATTGCATAATCGCGGAACCATTTTAAGATTCGATTTTGAGGACGTCGAACCGTTATGTTATGGTATGGAAGGCTAGGGCATGGGAATGATCAACTAGTAACATGGATATGTAGTCGTTCACCAAAATGGAGTCCTTGCGTATGAACGAACCACAGCGAAAACAAAATGCAGAAAGCATCAACGACAACGATTACTAGATGCAGTCAGAATCAGTATCATAACTGAGACGTAGCACCCCCGCCAAACAGGCGCCTCTTCCGCTCGAAATGAACCTCGCAAATGTGACGAAACATTGTGTCTCGTCGCATCGACTTTCTGCAGCCCATCCACCGACATTGCACCAGGGTGTCGCCGTCCATACTCGACTTGAAGTGGTATGACCTCAGATGCGCCACAAACTCGTCCCTGCGCACAATTATAGTCTTGCCGCATTGGCCATTGTCATCATCCCACTGACATACCATGCGACCGTCCGTGCGCGATTCTGAATGATCATTAACCGGATGTACAGGATGTTCGTGGGTAGTTGGGGTAGTGCCTTGGTGCATGGTAATATCGTTCTGCGGAGACTCTGGCATGGAATGGACAAACGAGGTGGAAGAAGGTTCAGAGTTGTAGGAATTCATGGAAGAAAGGCTGCCGGCATGAAGCACGGCGGCGCTGTTAACGAGCTCACTTCATCAAAAACATGGTTACTAACACCATCCGAGCAACTCGTACCTTTGAATATGCTGGGGGATGCCATGAGGGAGCAATGAGGTACCACCTGAAAATAGACCCACATCATCGCGAGGAACCCGCTCATAGTTGTCCAACGAGGGCCTTTCGCCATGCGTTCCATGAAACTCATACTGGAACTCTTGGACGGGTGTAATGAGCCATGGGTAGGTCATGCTCGTGTCAGACAAGCCCAAATTGCTGGCAGATGAATAGCTGGAGTGAGAATAAACATTGGCCGACAACTGTGGGCTGGCGACATTACTACACAAATAAGTTCATGTGGATAAGAACGGAGGTCGCAAACATCATTGAGATTTCGCACCTTGCGGAATCACGCTGAGCATTCCTTTGATCAAGTTGGTGCGAACCTAAGAAACCTGGACCTGCATTACTCAGGCAACGATGAGGCACAGGCGGGTAGTCGCTGGAAGTCGTGTCTCCACCATATCTGGCTTGATTCTGGGTAGAAACACGTGGATTATTGACGGAAGGACTGGAATGCAGGCCCCGTTGAGGTCGAGAAGTCAACTGTCCATGTAGAAATCGTCAGCCCTTCTCCAGATTTCACATGGAAAGGTGAACCGTACATCAGCGACAGTTCTTTGGGCTTGTTCTGCGATGACTTGCAGATACAGCGTTGATTGCTTCCTGTGCAAGGGATCGATCGATCAGCAACGAGAAAGAGCGTAGTAATGCAGACGAACCAATAATCCCAAGGCATTTCAGGGATGACAAAGACATGGACAGGGTCGTTTGGATCCGGCTGCACTGGCAGCTGCAGTCACCAGTGTGCATAATTATATGAGTCATGTGCATGAGTTGCTGTGTGCGTTGAAACATTTTGATGCCACTGAACTAGGGCTGCGGTGCTAAGCACTTTGGTGTGTCCTAAGTCCTTCAAATTCCGTATTTGATTTGAGCAGGTGGGAACTCTAGTATACTTCGCAGGCTGTCACTGTAACAATGTTTCCTGCCATGTATGAAGTTTCTTTTACTGAAGCTTTTCGCATTGCAGTGTTCCGTGAACTTATCCCGCTCTGCATCCCTGGGTGCTCCCTGTATTCTCCGCATTCTCATGATACAACGAAACATATATATTCAACATGACCTTTCTATCTTTCTATTCACGTGCACTGAAGCCTAGGATTGCGCAAATACGCCTATTTCTACCCAGACTCGACTTATTATTAATGTACCTGGGTCATGGTTTCAGGCTGTCGGCGGATGATGTGGAGCGATGGCGAGCAGCATTGGAGAACTGCCCACCTAGCCATTCTCGTCGCCGACGCAAGTATGCCACCTACCTCGCCTATACCCTTTTACAGAGATTCCAGCAATGGGGCGCTCCATCTGATCTGGATGATGCCATCGAGCACCGCCGAGCTGTTCTGGCGCTCTACCCTCCCAGCCATTCTGGTAGAGCCTCGTCTTTCACTAGCCTTTCCCGCAGCCTTGCAGTCAGATTCGAGCAACGGGGTGCGTTGTCTGACTTGGATGAGGTCATTGGGCTTGCTAGAGCTGCTCTTGTCCTCCGTCCTCCAGGCCATTCTCTGCGATCCAAGTCTCTCAGCATTCTTGCCAGTGGCCTTACAGCCAGATTTGAGCAACGGGGGAACCTTTCTGACTTGGATGATGTCATCGAGCTCCAACGATCTGCATTGGTTCTCTGCCCCCCTGGCTTTCGTAGTACTCTTCGATCCTTCCATATCCGCAACCTGGCTACCAGCCTTCTCCACCGATTCCTGCAGCAGGGTGTGACATCTGACCTTGATGAAGCCATTGAGCTATTTCGAGTCTTGAGTTCCACCTACCATTCCCCGACCCCGAGGTTCATGTCGCTCAACAAATTTGCTAGCAGCCTTATGCATGGTAGATTCTGGCAACGCCGGGGGAGCTTGCCCGATCTGGAAGAGGCCAATGAGCTTCAACAAGTTGCACTGGCGCTCCATCCTCATTGGCCCTCATCTCTCGCCAACCTTGCTCTAAACCTCGGAGTCACGGTCCTGCAGGAGGAAATGTTGTATGACATCGATGAGGCCGTTGAAATGCACAGAGCTGCGCTCGTGCGCCGAGCCCCTGGCCCTGGCCATTTTGATCGATCGTGGTATCTTAGGGACCTTGCCAACAGCTTTGCTAACAGGTTCCAGCAGAGGGGTGTCCTATCTGACCTAGATGAGGCCATTGAGCTGCGACGAGCTTTACTGGTGCTCTGCCCCCCTGGCCATTATGATCGATCCAGAGACCTCCAAAGCCTTGCTGTCAGCCTCTCAGACAGGTACCGGCAGCAGGGAACCCTGTCTGATGTGGATGAGGCCATCGAGCTCCATCGTGCTGCACTGGTCCTCTGTCCCCCTGGCCATATTGATCGATCCAAGTCACTCCGAAACCTTGCTGTCAATTTCGCGTACAGGTTCGAGCAACAGGGAATCCTATCTGACTTGGATGAGGCCACTGAGCTCAGTCGAGCTGCCCTTTTGCTCTGTCCCCCCGGCCATTTTGATCGAGCCTGGTCTCTTGTCAGCCTTGCTATCAGCCTTGGGGACCGGTTCCAGCATCAGGGAATCCTGTCTGATGCGGATGAGGCTATTGAACTCAGTAGAGCTGCCCTGGTGCTCTGCCCCCCTGGTCATTCCGGTCGTTCACGGACCCTCCAAAACCTCGCTCTCAGGCTTATAAGCAGATTCCAGCAGCAGAGAATCATGTCTGACATAGATGAGGCCATTGAGCTCAGTAGAGCTGCACTAGTGCTCTGCCCCCCTGACCATTTTGATCGATCCAAGTCTCTCGGAAGCCTTGCCAGCAGCCTTCAACACAGATTCTACCAACAAGGCGCTTCATCCGACATAGATGAGGCCTTTGAGCTTTATTTACAGCTGCCAAAAGTGTCTCACAGTGCGGTTTCCCGCGGTGATCTCCTCACTACCAAGTCATGGGCTGCCTCCGCTGAGCATTTCAAGCATCACTCTGTAATTGTTGCCTATCAGACTGCGTTGAAATTCCTGGATCGGCACGTTGCTGTTTTATCATCTTCGTCTCAGCATTTTGACATTGTGAAGGGAGCGACTTCATCTCTTGCGATGGATGCTTTCTCGTGTTGCATTCGTCATGGTGCTTTGATGACTGCTGTGGAGCTGGTGGAGCAAGCCCGTGCAGTATTTTGGAGTCAGTCGGCGCGCTTCCACACTCCATTGGACGAGCTTTTCGCTGCTGGCGATACCGGTGCAACCTTGGCGACAGAGTTCAAGCAAGTCAGTTTTCGCCTTCGTAATATGTTGGATACATCTTCCGAAGTTCAGTCCCCACAAGTTCGGCAACTGACTATGCAATGAGAAGATATCATCTCCCGCATCCGTATGCTGCCCGACTTTACCCGCTTTCTCCTGCCTCCACTGTTTTCTGATCTTCAGAAGGCGGCAGAAGATGGTCCAGTCATAATCGTCAATGCAAGCCAGTACACGTGCGATACCTTGATTATCCTGGATGCCCAAGATCCCGTCCATATTCCCCTCGATATTACACGAGCCGAGGTCTTCGAGCTATCCTCCGAGTTCCGTTCCCTCACGGAGCGTGCTGGCTCTTCTGATCATCAACTTGAATTAAGCAACCTTGTTAACGCCTTACGCAAGCTTTGGGATGGTATCGTTGGGCCCGTAGTTGAAGCACTCAGGAAGTTGATTCCACGCGGCTCACGCATTTGGTGGTGTCCTACCGCGGAGTTTGCATTGCTTCCTCTGCATGCAGCAGGTCCCTACGCTAAGAACAGCCGCAATCTATCCCAATTTTACATATCGTCCTACACCCCGACTTTGGCGGCACTCATTCGCGCAAGACGGCAGGTTTCTCGGGATGCATCTAATCAGCATTTTGTTGCAATTGGTCAAGCAAACCCGGCCCAAGGGGAGGGCCTTCGGACTGTCGCTGATGAGTTATCCATCGTGGCTCAGCATGTCGTGCCCGTAGCGTCCTTTACATCGCTCACAGATAGCGAAGCAACAGTCCAAGGAGCACTTGATGTATTGGGCCAAAATCAGTGGCTTCATCTGGCCTGCCACGGCGTGCCGAATCGAAAACAACCCTTTGAGTCTTCCTTTGCAATGAAGGACGGGCCTTTGACGATCACGAACATCATTCGATCTCGTTGGCAGAATCCGGAGTTTGCGTTCTTGTCCGCTTGTCATACTACCGTGGGCGATGAATCGAGCCCCGATGAGGCTATCCATCTCGCTGCGGCAATGCAATTCTCTGGATTTCGCAGTGTGATAGGTACGATGTGGTCTGTCGACGACGACGTTGTGGCGCATATTGTTTCTGCTTTTTACGACAACTTGGTCGATGGATCAGGGAGATTGGACTGCACTCGGGCCGCGGAAGCGCTGCATAAAGCTGTGAAGTCGTCGCGGAAGAGGATGTCACTGGAACAACAGATCGTATTTATTCACATAGGCGTTTAATTAGATGCCTTACTTAATCTACATCTTTAGCCAAGGCTAGTTCTTTTGAGTTTGGTTGCGCTATTTGATCTGAATCATACCGGTCGATAAGTTAGTAACTTCTCGTCCTCATCGAGCCAGCGGGGGCGCTGAGGGGATGGGAGCCCCTTGGTCGGGAAAGACAACAACCTCCCGGAAGTAATGAGCGCATTCGAGTGTTAGCCTGTGCATGCTGGAATAGCGGCATCGGCTGTTACGAAGGTAGCACATCCATCAGTCCAATGTGCATAGCATAATGGGGCGATGCGACGTTCCCCAGTGGTACGACAATTCAGGCCCAGGGTTACCCCGCTCGCCTACGGTACCACGACAGACGCAGAACCTAGAACAGCAATGGAAATCCTCTCCCACTTAAATGAGGACGTTTTTGTTTTCCGAACGGGATAGAGTACTCACTGTTCACTAGGAAGCAAACAGTATAGCCCGTGCAGCGGCAAGGTCACTTCCCTAAGTAGGAATCGAATGGTGGCGACAGAGCAGATGATATGTAAGATGTCAGACTAGTGGTTTACTATTGTTTAGCAGACAAAGAACTGTGGCTAGGGAAGCGGATGTTGTATCAGGTCTTACATATATTTCACCTCGGGATTTTCACTTTTTGCAATTTTGAGGGCATAGATTAGGAGGCGATTGTTGGCAGACGAATAGCTAGAGTGATAATAAACATTGTGCGATAACTGCGGGCGAGCGACATTACTATACAGATGAGTTCATGTGGGTAAGAACGGAGGTCGCAAACATCATTTGAACATTTCGCACCTTGCAGGATCACGCTGAGCGTCTCTGTGACCAAGTTGGAGCGAACCTAAAAAAAACCTGAACCTGCATTATTCGGGTAACGATGAGGCACAGGCGGATAGTCGCTAGAAGTCGTGTCTCCGCCATATATGGCTTGATTCTGGCTAAGAACGCTGAAGTATTGACGGAAGGACTGGAACGCAGGCCCCGTTGAGGTTGAGAAGTCAACTGTCCATGTAGAAATTGTCAGCTATTCTCCACATTTCACATGGAAAGATGAACCATACCTTAGCGGAAGTTCTTTGGGCATGGTTTGCGATGTGCTTATACAGCTCTGATTGCATCCTGTGCCAGAAATCAGGGGCGATCCATCTGTAATGCTCCTCGGTTGGCAAACATATCGACCTCATGGAAGGAATGGGTACATTCGACTGTTCGCTGGTGCGTACTGGGATTGCGATATCTACCTATCGTATCACATTCATCAGTTCATACACAACGAGGTGAAGCCTCGGTGGTGTGCCAATTCAGCCCTAGGCGCTACCTCACCCGGCAGTACTCGCCTACGGTACCACGACAGGCGCGAAACCTAGACAGACAGGGATCCTCTCTCACATAAACGAGTACATATATATATATCAGACGAGATGCACTCACTGTTCTGTGGGAGGTACAAGGAGAAGCGGGACAAGGGAGTAAGTTTCCTAGGTAGGAGTCGAATGGTCGCGACAGACAAGCAGCGACAAAGAGCAGGTCGCCCAGGGTTGTCCATTAGATCATCAGATGCCAGACTAGGGGTTTACTAGTGTTTAGCAGAACTGCGGATATCGGTTGGCATGGCAAGTCGGAGACCCTCACCCACTCTACTATCGTAAGTTAGAAGGTGGATGCTAGACCTCTTGCAGCCAATTGTATCAGGTCAAACATATATCACGTCTCAGAATTGTTACCTGCACGGCTTTTGCGGTTTTGAGGGCACGGATACGGAGGCAGATGCACTTAGCCGGGGATCGTGTCTTGTCACTGAATCAAGAGAGGGTATAGACATTACGAGATTATCCTATGTGTACAAGTGTAATGCTTTTTGCAATTAGCACCGTCAAGGGTACCAATGAAGGACAAGCAGTACTCACGAGCAACTAGAATTCCTTATGCACTTTCACTGGCCCACCATATACCACTCGTTTTCCAAACCAGCCAGAGTGCCAAAAAACCGCCAACAGTATACATAATTATCCGCATTTGTCTGACGCCGCCTGCGCCTGAGAGGCCGAACGCTTGCGCAGCTCGCCGAGAGGACTGAGACACTGACGTTGAAAGGCTGGAGAAAGCGCTTCCCTATATGCAAATATCAACAAGTTAAATCAAGAGGGGAGATAACCGACGTACAGTGTCGTCGAGAGTAAGATGTTGTCTTTCTACATCCTCGTATATGTCGGTGGTGACCTAAGGTATCGTTCAGGGTTGTTTTCAAAAGTGGTGGTGCCATGGATCATACTCCGCGAATATTGCGTATCTTTGAATGTAATTCGTCTAGTCGCTGGTCATTCTGTGCTTCATAAGTGTCTTCTGCCGTTCGTGACGAAGACATGTAAGTAGTAGGAGAGTCTGAGAAGGCGTGGGAAGCTCGAAACACCGTGGAAGCCTCATATCGTCTTCCTTCTGTCAAAGGAAGACCAACACAACATGCAGCTGTGAAGGCATCTCAATCTACCGTAACTGTCCTCTTTCCTACCGCGTGTTCCCATCATCCCTCCCTGATAGCTGCGCAGATTAGAGTGCCTGGTCTGCTCCACCTTGACATCCAGGCTTACTAGTAGGACTAATTCTGGTACCGTACGGCGTAGCGAACTTCCATCGGCAGCCAGATCTTTCAATTTGCCTCAGTTCGAATGGTATTTTGGCGCTCATTCGAAACAATGATATATATAACCTTACTCTGTAAGCGATGTGAGCTCCCTCATCTTATCATAAAATTGATGTTGTCTAACCTCTTTTCGTATATGTTGCTCCATGAATCCACTCGGTTATCTTAATCAGTATGCGAGCGCTCTTAAGTGGTTCTCTCGTTCGCTATAAATTGGGGGGTATTGAGCAAGCCGCAGCAATTCCCCACCAACATGTTCGTACCAAAGGGTATTGCTCTCATTACTGGTTCCGCTCAGGGCATTGGTCGGGGCATTGCCCTCCGTCTAGCAAAGGATGGCTTCGATATAGCTCTCAATGATGTTACCACCAAACACAAGCAGCTCACTGCAGTCGCGACGGAAATTGAAAGCCTTGGCAGAAAGACTTGCATAGTTCACGCTGATGTCTCCGAGGAGGACCAGGTTAAGCAAATGGTTGACTCCTCTGTAGAACGCTTGGGAGGATTGGATGTTGTATGTCTCCAAACACAATCTGGTTGGCTATATGCTGACTATCACTTAACAGATGGTAGCAAACGCGGGTGTTGTACAAATGAGCCCATTTTTGTCTAGTACGTTTACACCGAAGTTTCACTACCTAATCTAATGAGATAGTCCAGCCAGCGTTGATAACTGGGATCGGACCTTGCGAATCAATGCGCGAGGTGTCTTTTTATGCTACCAGTACGCAGCAGCGCAAATGGTGAAGCAAGGCCGTGGTGGGCGTATTATTGGTGCAAGTTCAATGTCTGGAAAGATCGGTCAGCCCAGACCAGCCATCGTAATTTTCTGACTAGCTAAGGATCTCTTACATAGGTCAACTCGGATGCACGGCGTATTGCGCTAGTAAATTCGCCGTTCGCGGGTTAACCCAATCCGCTGGTAAGTATTCATCGCTCTCAATCATGGTGCCGGATTCATAGCTTTCTAGCTGTAGAGCTCGGTAAATATGGCATCACCGTAAATTCGTATGCTCCAGGTTTGATCATGACTCCAATGGGTACGTTCCGTTGTTTTCAACTGCAGGAATGCGTCTCGTTAATACGGCCAAAACTTAGTTCAGGAGTTCTTAGATCTCGCTGCAAACACGATTTTGGATGAGGCACATAAAGAAATTCAGACCTACAACATGCAGGTACGAAACTTTTTGTTTTCCTTATCTTGTCATAGACTATGCATACAGCTGGTTGGAAACCGTCCACTCAAGCACGAAGGTCAGCCAGAAGACATCGCCAGTATCGTAAGCTATCTTGCATCAAAGGAAGCACACTTTATCACCGGTGAGTCCCTTTATCTAATTAGATTGGACGTAGCTGACTCCACACGATGATTAGGACAAAGTGTAAGAACCTCGCGCATTGACAACACAAGAAGCTAACTCAATCTCTAGATCTCGGTGGATGGAGGTGTCGTTTTTTCGTAATCTCCCGTACCCCTCGAATGAATTGAATGGTCCCTTACCTAAAAATACCTGGTTGCTGCGGTGAATTGTCCATCTCGCCGGTGCCACGATTCCTCGCGGTGCAACAAACTCGAATCACATCACGAGGTTAGATGTCGGGTTTTTGTTGGAGAGATGTTCGTATGAATCGAGGTCAATCCGATCTTTTCGCGCGTCTATGCATGGGTCTCATTGTGGTGCAAACTAAGATGGACCATGATGAGGAAATCTACAGGTTGGAATCAACCAGGTCCAGATGCCTTACTGTAGTCCCACGAAGTTGCACTCGTTAGAATTAGAGGTCGATTCTTGCGAGACCGCCTGAATTGTCCAAGCGGCTCTGGAGAATTCCAGCACCGCCGCTTCTTCACCCATTTGGTTCTTTGATTTCATTTTGCGTATGATACTACATCCATTTCGGTGATCATCTCCGTCTTAAAATCTTTTGAAGCGAGTTAGAAAACAACCTGGGAATACGCAGGGTGCATCATGTTACCGATCTCTCCGTATCTCGAGGAACAGCTGTGCTTGGGTTCATTACACGTTCATCTAGAGGAAGTTTCCGCTTCTCTGACCTTACCGATTTGTTACTGTGACCATCATGATGGATCCGATTGCTGCAGGCTCGAAGCGAGCCCTACCAGCACCTAGCGAGAAATTGTTCGAAGGGCAAGGTGACGTTGAAACAGTGACGGCAGATGCTGACAGCGAGAAAGCCATACTCTCCACTGAACGTGACATCGCCACGCACATCGTCTCGGTGGACGACGATCCG
>MU837053.1:126636-158526 GCA_029603245.1 Rhizopogon salebrosus TDB-379 | reverse complement strand
TAAAGTCGATGGTGAGATGGTAAGGATGAAAAGTTTCGTACCAGAGTTTGTACCAAGCAGACCTCCGCTACGGCCTTGTTTCACCATTTACGCCGCTGCGTACTGGCAGCATAAGAAAACACTTCGCGCATTGATTTGCATGACTTGATCCCAAACCTGAGCGCTCGCTGGATAGTCATGAGTCAGGTAGTGAACATTGGTATAAACGTATTGGACAAGGACGGTCTGAAATAGATGATGTCAGCGTTCGCAACCATCTGTGGAGTGACGGTCAGCATATGATCAATCCAGATTAGTTTGCTTGCATATAACATTAAACCTTCCCAATTGTTTACAGCAGAGTTGACCATTTGCTTGACTTGGTCTTCCTCGGAGATACATGTGGGAATTACGCAAGTTTTTCTTCCAAGGCCTTCAACTCCACCGCAAGTGCAGTAATTTGCTCGTGTTTATTGGGGAGATTATTGAGGGCAATGTCAAAGCCATCTATGGCTGCACGGAGCGCGACCAAGGCCCTGAGCAGAACTAGTAATGAGAGAAACACTGTTTGGAATGTTGGACATGTCGGTTAGTGGTATACTGATGCAGCTTGCTACTGCTACAGGACTGCAAATTTATAGTGCTCATTGAGTCGCATTATAACATCCATCGAAAGAGTATCTGTTTTATGCCGGTGTTGAGTTTTGAATTCTCGCCGAAGAAATTTGCTGATGTACTGCGATAAAACAGATTCTCCTGGTCAGCTATAATTTTTCCATGTCTACTAGACTCTGTGGATCAGCCGCAAGAACGTGTAGGTGGCGTGGATGCTTCATTGCAGTAGGGGTCTAGGTTAGTGCATCACGAAGGAGGCACGGGGTCAACACGTGGTTCGATCTTGCGAAGCTACCAGGATTGCATGATCATTAAATGTTCATATGGCCCCCGTACTGATAAAAGGATATGACGGTCAATGGTAGATTAGAACAGTCCTTGGGAAGTTCTATCGATGAAATACCTGATCGGATCAGATCCCCTGAAGGTGAGCCAAACAAAATCTAAATGCTTTCTGCGGTCCAAGATCCTATCTTGACGCTGCACGTATCACTGATCGGGGCGCCGTCATAGTGCATAAAAACACTTGACAACAGCAAGCAAACACCTCTCAGGTGATTATATTGGCCAGTGAAAAGTTGGCTCAGAAAAACAATGCAGTGCCAAATGAAGCCCCTTGTTTCTCTGCCTCCTCCACGCGTATAACCAATGGTGGCAGATGTGCACTCAGGGATCCACCCCTTCTGAAACAATGAAGAACATTTCATTTGGAGTTACGGTGGTTGAAACGCTGGGGCTCGATCCCGGACAATGCGAAGCTGCCAGGATGATCATTAAATGTTCATAAGGCCCCCGTGCTGAAGAGGATACGATCATTACCGAGGTAGACTCCACTGCTGACGTCCCACTCATGAAATATCCAAATCGGATCTTTAAAAGGTGAGGTAAACAAAGTTTAAATGCAAGGCTTACGATGGTCCAAGATCCTATCTTGACGCCGAACGCATCGGTGGGGGGCGCCGTCATCGTGCAAAAAACGCTTGAAAATCGCAACCAAACACGCTCTCAGGTGATCATGCCGGCTACTGACGCAGTGCAGGGGCCCAGCCCTTGCGAGCCAATGGAGGGAACGTTCATTCGGAGTTACGCACAGCACTAACAGGAACGAGTAAGTCCCGCGGGTGGCACGAGACCTGATGGAGTATGGTCCATGGAGCTCAGTTTGACCGCAAAGTCAATGCCCACAAAAGGTAGCTCTTGGCATGAGCTCTTTTAGCTCACAAGGTCGAAATTCCTGACGACTTTTTGAACAAGTTGAACGGGCAGCCCGACGCTTAACTAGATGCTCGACCAAGGTGATCGACGATCAACCAGGTTGGGGGCGTAGCATTGCGGCAGAACCGGCGTTGTAAAAAGCAACGTGGTCGGCCGAGTAAACATATAAGGGAATTCAAAGTCCGCATATAGTTGGGAGGATTCTCTTTGCTCCGCCTGAGTCGCTCTCTTCCATCACGCACACCAGTCCGTTCCTTCACCCCCTTCCTCTGTCTCTGGACTGGTCTGGTGTCTCTTCTTCTCCTCTTATTCAAATGACGACCCCTCATGTTATTGCCTCCTCCTCGGGGCACCACTCTCAATCTGCTACTTCAAATGGCATCGTCGGAAACCACTTTCGTGTTGGTAAGAAGATTGGCGAAGGTTCATTTGGTGTTGTATTTGAAGGTTAGTGTCGTACAACCCCAAAATATTTTTGCTTTCCAGAATCTTGGGTGTGCTTGTGAGCCACACACACAAATCCCTCCTAAGCGCCCGTCTTAAGACCACCCAATGGGATGCAGAAAGGAAGCTCTTTGGTTCATCAGATGCCGGCGGGTGATCATCATGTCCATCGTTACCTAGTAATGGAACTAGCTCCACCGTCATCATGTCAGAATGGAAATTATTCACTTGCTGTCTGGAGCTAAATTCACGTTTATCTGTGCCCTATCTCTTGTGTTCTTTCTACTCACGATATCTCATTGCAGGCACCAAGCTTCTCAACACTCAACCCGTGGCCATTAAATTCGTGCGTCTGCCGTTGAGGTGCTTCTTTCTAATCTTGGTTTGGTTTTGACGTATTACGCAGGAACCACGGAAATCCGATGCTCCTCAGTTACGAGATGAATTTAGGTCCTACAGAACTCTGAATGGCACAGGTATGTACTAAGGTCACTGACTCCCGTCATTTGACTGTAATTTGCCACTAGTTGGTGTTCCCCAAGTGCACCACTTTGGGCAGGAAGGACTCCACAATGTCCTAGTAATTGACCTTCTCGGCCCCAACTTGGAGGACCTCTTCGACATGTGTGGCCGGAAGTTTACCATCAAGACTGTGTGTATGTCCGCGAAGCAGATGGTAAGTTTATTTTTCAGAAATCTGGCTATCTCGATGTTTCTCCTGGAATCTTCATGTCTCGTATCTTGGGGCACTTCCAAAATTTTAATCTGATTCATTCGGTAGTGTCTTGCAGTTATTGAACCACCTTCTTTCTAGATCACTCGCATTCAGTCCGTCCACGACAAGTCGCTCATTTACCGTGATATCAAGCCGGACAATTTCCTCGTAGGAGTTCCTGGAACAAAAACCGCTAACACTATTCACATCATCGGTGTGTCTTCTTCACATAACCCCCGTTCCTAGCTTCCATCCTTCTACTCTTCACCCTGAATTTACGGAGATCTCCGTCTGCTGATTGCGTTGTGACATTCCACTGACCTTCATTGGTAGACTTCGGCATGGCGAAGCACTACCGAGATCCCAAGACAAAAGTCCACATTCCTTATCGTGAGCGCAAGTCCTTGTCTGGCACTGCCCGGTATATGTCGATCAACACCCATCTTGGTCGTGAGCAATCCCGCCGTGATGACCTTGAATCGCTCGGACATGTGTTCATGTACTTCTTACGGGGCGGCCTTCCTTGGCAAGGCCTCAGGGCCGCAACCAACAAACAGAAGTATGAGAAGATTGGTGAAAAAAAGCAGACCACGCCTATTGGCGAGTTGTGTGAGGGCTTCCCCGGTAAGTCCACTTCTAGCTCATCATAGTGCATAGGATGCCATCGCGGCATCTGCTAGCTTGCTTGCTTCGTTGATGAATGCGATTTACTGATCGGTCTTAATCGATTTAGAAGAATTTGCGATCTACATGAACTATGTCCGTAAGCTCGGCTTTGAAGAATCCCCTGACTACGACTTTCTCCGAGAACTCTTCAGCAAAGTGTTGAAGAATATTGGCGAACAGGATGACGGTATCTTTGACTGGATGTTGATTAACAATGGCAAGGGCTGGGAGGCCGGCAATGTAAAGTCATCAATTCCCATTGTTAACGCGTATCTTAACCGAAATTTTCCAGACGCCTGCATCATTGCTGGCGCAGGCCCATGCAACTGCTAATGTACCTCACACTCCTCGTCATCGCGAGAGCCGCCGCCCACGACAACAACATACAGATGGCTCGACGCCTTCTACTCCTCTTGTCCATGCACCCGCACCTGTTCACGTTAAAAGCAGCGCCAGACGTCCAGGAACTCGAGAAGGCCATGGCAACCGAGACCCAGGCACTCGCGCTGATATCAGTGTGCAGCCTATCGCTCCCGTTAGCAGGCGCGCAAGCCAGACACCCCGAGAAGCCTCGGGCCTTTCCCCTCCTCATCCTTACGCCACCGCTCCTACTTCCTCGGGATATCGGACGAGTAACGGGTTTGGCGGTCATTCTCCAATTCCTGGCTCTCACGCTGCAAATATCACAAATGGGAATAATCTCGTTGGGCGGAATGAAGCCTCAGACTCGTTCCTCTTCAACGCGCAGGTCCACGCTGCTAAAAACCCGACTAATTCGCGAGAGGATACCACTGCAGGCACCCTGATCCGCGACGGTGGGCAGATCCGTGGAATGACTACATTTGACACCCAGAGGCACGGTGTTGATGAGATGGATGATGACAGGCACCCCAAGCGGAAGGGATTCTTCTCTGGCCTGTTTTGCTGTCGGGCATAATAAGCACCACTGGATGGTGCTGCGCTGGTCGCTACCCACGGTAATTTGGTTTCACTGGCAAGTTAATCCGCGAGGATTCAGTATATATTTGACTAATACTCCGTTATCGTAGGTATAATGGACATAGATACTCTGACGACAACCCGCAACGATCCATCCATCATGGTCACGTACATACTTATCTATCTTGCTAGTTTCTCCTCGGCATTCTTTTTTTCTTTTTACGCAGGTCGAACATGTCACACCGCCATCATACCCTCACAATCGTTTCGGATAGTCATCCACATCACGGTCATCATCAAGTTTCCGCCTGATCCTGTGGCTGGCCTTGGGGTGGCGGCACAATATTCCCTGTTTATTGCTTCCATGTGTATTATCTACGACGCTTTAGGTTATTCATTAGCCCGGAGACTGTTTGGCCGCGGGTTTGTTGCCAGGTCAGTTTGAGGGACTTAATAAATGTTGATTGCTTTCAAATGTATGTGCCGGGTAAACGAGTCGGATGACTTTGCTTGTGCTTCGGTGTAGTAATCCTCTCAGGATATTTCCCCGGTGCCATATGATTCTATATGATGTCTGGGGAGCTGAGTAGCCTTAACCTTGAATTTAAAAATACTTGTCGATGTGATAACATTGGAAACCTGGTACAGTTTGATTATCTTGAATTCAAAGCACACTGGTGCAACAGTAAAAGCTATTCATATCCCCAATGAAGACGCAACCAATAACAAGTGATGTACAGTCAAAGAGAAAGCATGTAACAGAACGGTGGCACCTCATCATATAGATAATAGCCCTTTTCAAGATTAGCACACTGCTGAAATTAAAAGACTATGAAGTCGAACAGCACTTCGCGATAGTGACCAGATTGCAACATTCATCCGCGCGTTTGTCCAATCTAATTCCGCTCCTTCCACGCATTCTGAACACCCAGTTTGGACCAACGTGCGGCCGCGTCTGAATCAGGGGATGGGTTTCTGTCGGGAAGTTCTGCAGTGCCCTGGTGTGTGCCAGATTCATCCATCAAGCCTAAGCCCCCATAACTCCCTCCTCTGCGACCCATATCACCGGGCGCCTCTCCATATCGCACCGCAGCACTTTCGCCCACGCCAGCTGCGTTGCGGGGGACTGCACGAGTTGTATAATGGTGAGGCAGGCTCGCGCTGGTGGAGCTATGTTTCCTCTCTGGGTTGGGTGCTTCTGTAGGATGGTAATTCACATAAGGTCCTGAAGTGGGATATGCGCCAGATGGCACGGCATAAGGGGTATTGGCTGGGTCTGGCTCTGAGACCACGTAAGTGCGCGTGCCAGACGACGAGACTTGGGGTTCAGGAGAGTGATCGTGTTGTTTCTCGTACAGTGGCGAGACTGAGGACATAGGCGACACGTTCGCAGCCGAACTTGGGGATGAGGTTGATGGTGAGTTAAGCACTACGAAGGGCGAGTGGAACGACCGCCCGAGTGCGAAACGATGGATTTTAGATGGCTGAGCGAGTGAGCGCCCATGTCTCGAGACGATACGGAGAATGTTCGACATTGTGAGCAAGTGGCTGCAAGTGGTCGGTCGTCAAGACGCGAAAAGTGGTCTGACCTCGCTCGAACCGAATGTCATGAAGCAATCGTGAGAATGCGGGGTGATATGACGTAAAGGACTCTTTGCTTCCGCAGCACGTGTGTTAGTCTTCAACCGCCGTGACGCGACGCGTGACAATGAACCGACAAGCTGGAATGTTCGAATGACAATTGTGCTGCTACGAAACTATACCAAATCTGCGAGTCGACGGCGAAGGGTCGGTCATTGCGTTTGACTAGACCGGCAGAATGCCCAGTTATCTTCGCTATCGCCTTCATTTCGTCTCCGGATCACAACGAATGCGAAACGCACCATAAACACAAGGAAAGTGTGAGTAGCCATCGTGTACAGCCTAAAGTCTTAACCAAGAGGAACCAGATTGACGTTGTCACTAACGGCACTACTCGGGCTGAATAAGTACATCCGGCGGTGAGCGAGCACCCATCCACTGGATTCTCTGGACATTGATCATCCCAAACACTGGTTCTGCCCCGTGTCCGAAGGCATTCGTTTTCATCTCCAAAAATATCTCAGGCTCAGACCGAGCAGAAAACAAGTCAAGCGTTTGCAATCCATTTCAGACCGAGGCATGTGATCAAACATTTGTCAGGAGTTTTTTTCACTTACTGGAGAAACATATATGCTCTCGGGAAACGGATCTTCCTTCCGTTCAGGTTGTTCCCGATGTAATCCTGATGGGCTCATCATACTCTGTATTGACCCTATTTGGCAACGATCTTCAGTTGTTCGTACACGTTGTTTTGAGATTTGTTGCCCTAGTATGAGCGGCATCTCGTTCCGCAGTTTTCTAGGCCTTCATACCCTTAAGGAGTGAATGCAAGGATCGAACTATATTTGCTGCGCACGCAGAGAACGCGACTCCCTCCAGTCTTGCAAAGACCACTGTATCAAAAACGTATAATTGGGATTCCGACAAACAAAGTACGTCTACAAACCAATGTTGCATTGTTGAATACCTACTTGCTCGTAGCAAATTGTTCATTGGATTTTCCACGGTCGTCCGCGGCCCCGAACGTCCACGCTCACTCCCTCGAAACTTTTTTTCCGGTTTCACATTGGGCCGCCGCGTTGTGTTGTTGCGACCGCCCTTACGCCCTTTGAAAATGGAAATGCGGTAGGATCAGAAATGTCTGACACTCTCCTCTAAAGGCAACGTTTGATTGTGGTGACAGAGCTCATTTACGAAAGTTGTCCGCGTATCATGGCTTTGTGTCCTCGGATAGTGATGTGGTACCTCCAGACTTCATTGCAAATTCATATGTCGCTTTTTTTTAGGTACAAGCACTGACCTACTGGGGATTAATTACTGATTCTGTAGGCTCTCCTCTGCTTATTTCGCGCCGTGCCAACCAGGTGATAAGCCATCGACCAACCGAGACCTGGTTATCGCTTTGAATATTGAAGCGGCGACGATTCAATGGAGTAGAACCTGTTGCAATGATTCTGACGTGATAGGGAATGTTCATCCTGCATGCTTCTTTTCATGGTCCGTTCATCGCCGCTCAGGCTGGTAAGCGTCGTTTTCATTATTCCGGCCCCATCGCTTATCAGATAGGCCTTCAACTTTTGATTATGCCGATTAGTATTATGTCTCTGTCGCCGCATTCCCAAGCATTGGTGGTCGCTAGGGTGTTAAAGGAAGTTCTGTCCATCAAGTTTGGCTAGTAGAAGAAGTTTGTTCTGTATCGAAAGGCTCGCTGACTTCTTTAACCCTTGAACATCTGTCATCTTGGACGTCATGTTGTTGTGTATGTGGCGCGCCTCTGAGAACATGTAAGGTAGTGATGTTCACACTCCCCGGAGCCCCCTTGCGTTGTATGACCCAGGAAATCCATCATCAGGGCACCAGACCCTGACCAGTCAATTCTGGCCACCTGAGGCGGTGAGGGCTATTTCACGCGTCCCCTTGCGACTTGTCTGATCAATGAACCGATATAGTATCCGAAAAGTTCCCTATGTGGTCGCACCAAGTCCCTCCTGTGTCACGCCTGTTCGAAGCTTCCCAAAATCCAGGCATATCGTCGGAGCCGAGACAGTATTTGCCACGTTCCCGCTCGCACTACACTTGCTTCATTGTTCGGCACTTACTTCTGCATCTTGGCGAACGAAATGACAAAGCTTTGCATCGTGTCTCTCAGAATCCAGATTGTCAGCCGCGATATTGGCGCACGCATTGCACTTCTTGATGAGGTTGTCTCACCCTCGATCAATGCGGAGGTCATCTGTTCCATGATGGAATTGTGATACCTGACGTCATTGTTCACCAGTGACTGCAATGTAATGGCGCAACGAGAAAGATTCCTTGGCCCTCTGACTTGGTCGCTCGGCGGCCTATTCTTCTGCCTGTTCTAAATCTGCAGAAACCATATCTTGGGTCCGGACCTTGTCAGTGATATTCAACCGCCCATCTTCAGTGATATTATATCGGGGTGAAACAGCCTATCACGCTCAATATTAGTTCAAAGTTCAGACATACATCACACTTATGCCTCTTTCATCCCCGTCTTGTAAGATACACATAATTTGTACATAAAACAACCCCGAACTTTGCCGAATCTAATGCGGAATATTCCGTACCATGTCCAAAAAAGGCATCGCTTGAAAGTTTGAATTAATTCGATGCGATATGACCTACCACCTCCCGCCACACACTGACGAAGCTGTAACAGCCGTGCACTGCCAGAGAGGTAATCGTCTTCTCCCAAAAGGAGCTCTCGGCTCATGGCGATCCCCCAAGAGTGCTAACCCAGTAGGAAAGTGGCACAGGCACGCGTGGACCTGGAAACCCTGTACATTAACTTAAGTCCACGGACATCACTCAGGTGAGTTTACATTCTTCTCGGCAATTGTGGTTTTCCGTCACCGCGGCTTTGCTTGCCTAATACCGTTCAACCTAACCAATTTTTGCCCGTTCCATTCGTTGTCGTACAGTCTGGTAGCCGCTGACTCCATGTCCATTTGATTGTCCCAGTTCTTCTAAAGTGCAGCTCCCACCGCACCTTGTGGGGCCAAAAATTGTCCATATCCGTTGGCTTGGAAGCTTGTTATCTATTTCCATCGATCATATCCGTCTTTTGATCCCTGCGAGTCGAAAACTCCATCTAGTCCTGGCCAATATGCGTTGCAAGATTATGTCGGATTCTTCTTTTAATTCCGATTTCCGAAATTCGCCCGCCCTTAAATACAGGATTCAAATTGGTTGAAACATGTGCCCATATGCCCACATACTTGACTGACGGGAGCATGTCTGCTCTATCATTACAAGATAGCCTTCCCGCTGTTGTGGCCGCCGGCTTGGTGAGTGGGGAAGATAATCCTTCAAGACGTTGATACTTTGTTTTCTGACCCTGCATTATAGGTCTGTCACTATGTATTCAAACGTTATGAGCCCGACAGTCCGCTCTCTCATGTGGGGCTGCTCGTCGTAGCTCCAGGTATACTTGCGACCCTGCTTTTGCCGAGCGCATCAACGTTTACGCGCGCTTTCGGGTGTGCATATCTATTGTATTACTCTACCATTGTTCTATCTGTGGTCGTATATCGCCTATCACCCTGGCATCCACTGGCGAGATACCCTGGCCCTATTCCTTGCCGCATATCCAAATTCTGGATGGCATGGGTCTCTCGCGATGGGAACCAGCATCGCTACTACGCGACGCTCCATCAGAGGTACGGCGACGTTGTCAGAATCGGTACATAACCTTTCAACTCGATTGTTATATTCGATTTTCTGACCACCTTGCTGCTTCAATTAGGTCCTAATGAGCTCTCGATACGGGACGTGAATGCCGTGGGTCCGCTGATGGGCATCAATGGGCTGCCGAAAGGACCTCGTCAGTGAATTGATGTGCTTTGTGATGAGGATTCTAATTTTGGAGCCGCAGATTGGGACGGACGCATGGCTGAGCAAACCACCATCAGAGCACTCATCTCAGTGAGAGATACTGCGGAACATACGCGCCGGAGAAAGCCTTGGAACAGGGCTTTCAGTACTGCCGCACTAAAAGGCTACGAAGAAATTCTGGGAAGGCGAGTCCAACAGTTTGTCACGATGCTCGAGCAGCGGACAGGACCCGTCGACCTTGCAGAGTTCATAAGTTATTTCGCGTGTGTTTTCTGCTTCCTCCGCTTTTCTGCCTCTGACTCAATTGACATAGGTTCGACTTCATGAGCGACATGGCGTGAGTGCGCCGTGGTGTTTGAATGTTTCTGACTGAACCTAACTTGTTTCCGAAGTTTTGGCGGAGGGTCGGAGATGCTGCGTGACGGTGATAAGGACAATACTTGGCATCTGCTGGAAAGTGGACTCCCGTGAGTACGCGACACATTATGGAGCAAGGAAAGGATATATTATTAATTTTCTTCATAGAACTGCTTTGGTTCTCTCCCACGTGCCTTGGCTCGGAAAGTACTACGTCAAACTGCCAGGAATTGGGGGAGACCTAAAGAAATTTCGAATGTTCTGTCAAGAACGTGCAACGTTAAGGCGTTCGCAAGGCTCTCAGTCTAAAGACCTGTTTCACTATTTGGTAATTCTTCACCTTCTTGTTTTTCATCCTTATTGACAGTCTTCAGATTGACGAGGCGGGCCTTGAGCGTCACAGTTCCCCCCCAACTTTTGCTGAAGTGGCATCTGATGGGGTCCTGGCTATAGTAGCTGGGTCTGACACGACAGCGACTACACTCAGCTGCCTGTTCTGGTTTCTTCTGAGCAATCCCCAGGCGTACCTCCGTCTCCAAGCTGAGGTCGATGATTTTTTCCCTCCTGGTGAAGATATACTTTCTACGGCCCATCACCCAGAAATGAGTTACCTCAATGCCGTAATGCGAGTTCTGTTTTCGCTCTTTTTACCGGTGACAGCTGACACTGATTTCAGTAACGAGACTTTGCGTCTCTTCCCACCCGTTCTCAGTGGAAGTCAGCGCGGAATACCCAGAGACAGTGACGGCACACTTGTTGGCCCTTAGTAAGCCCGCCATTTGAAACTCGTGCGAGGCTAACGCCATACGTTCGCGTAGCTTCTTGCCTAAGGGTACCAGTGCATTTATTCATTTTTATTCCGTTCATCGTGATCCACGGAACTTCTCTCCCTTTCCTGATGCCTTCTGGCCGGAACGGTGGCTTCCTCATGAACAACGGACGGCATTCGCATCGTCCGATGCAAAGGGTCTCCACACACTCCCGTACATTCATAACAGGGAGGCTTTTCTCCCGTTCTCCTCCGGCCCAGCGAGTTGCGTTGGCAAGAAACTTGCATATCAAGAAATGCGAACGGTAGTTTGTATGATGGTGCACCGATTGAACTTCAGCTTTGCGGAGGGTTACGAACAAAAGTCCTGGGAACGTGACTTGAAGGACTACTTTGTTGCCACTAAAGGGAGACTGCAGGTTGTCTTATCTCCACGGGATTCAACTGCTTGAATATCTGAGACTTGCACAGATGCGGATAGTTACTCTACAGCGCCTAGTTATTATCATGTATTCCTGTAATCTCGTTACTCATGTATCATCGAGTGTCTTGAGTCCACCTTGGTTATCTTATATGTATTGCTTGAGCCCTATCGCGGTCACATGTAGGATATTTGCATCAGGAACCTCAAGAACGTTCAGAAGTGTTCAGGGGGGACATGATGGATCAGGCTCATCATGCCGACCAGTCGCATCTAAGTGTTCGAATATAAAGGATATATGGCGCCGGATGGGGATACCCCGAGACAGATGATTCTATCTCCGCATCTGGTCCCTTACAGATCATTGATCATCCATCAAAACAAAAATAACTGAAGATGCACGGGACTTGCGAGAGATAGATATCCACCAATGGCCAGCAGCACCATTGTCGGGCACCGATGCTTGACCACAATATGCGGTGCTCCAATTAGTCCTTCTCGCACTCGATCGGTCACAGGGCTGATAACTTCGTAAATAATGATACTTGGTCAAGCAGCTAATTCTGTGTTATCACTTGGCAGGACGATATCGGTCCCCCGGTGTTGGATAGATTGGATTTTCGTTTGGACCTCCGCAACGACTTAACTGGGAGAGGGATCTGAGAAGCAAATCTGTAAATACGGCACCGGGAGAAGTGTATAGGAATGGCGTTCCTCGGAGAAGCAATGCAGGGGAAAGTCAGGTGCACTACAAAAGGATATCGTTTCCCCACTGGATTACGAGTTGGGGACCCTGAAGTGTTAGAATGCCGGCCGAATGCCAAGTGGTTAGGGATGATCTGGGATGATGACGGCCAAAGATGACGGAAGTTGTCATATCGATATTCGCTGCGGAGATGAGTTTTTAGCCCGTTGTACATAACAAGAATGTTTAATCCGAACGGAAGAGCATTACTTAGCAGGTATGTAAATGAGAACCAATGGGACTTTAGAGATTGAGCATCAACTTGCCCTCAAAGAGCTTAGTCTCCCTAGACGCACAGGAAGACGCTCAGGCTCGTTCCTTCTTCATTAAACGCCAAGCTATGACACTACATGCTTACCAGATTTTGAATTAGCAGTTAACGTTGTAGATACTAGATAGGCTTACCAGCGCCCAATGTAGGGTCAAGCCTCTACCCTTAGTCTGCGCCCTGGGTCAGAGTTACGATACTGTAGTACCAAATCTCGTATTAGTGGTCAACATTGCAAATAGGCTTACTGGTGTCATCGTTGAGCGCTCGTGCCCAGTGCACAACCCCCGTGAATTGTAAATCCACCACAGACCAAACTTCCACAAAGCCAAGTTATGCGTAATGCCCTGAGTCGTACTGTAACGACCAAAATGAAACCATTTAGGTTTCGCCCCTTCGCGACGCCTCACAATGTGGCAGTCCGGTCGTCCTGAATCGTACTCTAGTATCCGGGGGTGCACTCGCAAAGTCGAAATTGTCACTGCCATCACTGTGATTTGCCCGGCGGTCTGACAAGTAGATGAGAAATAACAATCAAAGGGAGAGTCGCGTACATAGTTTGGTGCAAGCTTTGTCGCCGTGTTGTAGATTTACTACATAGTATGACATACACGTGATGATAGCCACTGGAGACTACCAGTGACGCTGTTCTGACGTGCCATTCAATCACGCCCAACTTATATAGTTTTAATCAGTTATTCCTTGCTTTGAACCATGTCTCTTGTGCTTGCTGTCAACGCTGGCTCATCGTCACTTAAGATATCACTCTTCCGCCGCTCTGTTGAGAATGCTGCAAATCCAGTATTACTCCTATCCTCGTCTATATCATCCATATTTAGCCCTCAAGCAAAGTTCAAGTTCATTCCCGTCACACATCAAAACAAGTCGTTAAATGAAGAGGTGGACTTTATCCGCGATCATGCGTCGGCATTCACACACTTCCTGGATCGCCTCAAAGAAGAAGCGAGCATCGACCGAGCCGATATTAAACATGTTGCACATCGTGTAGTGCACGGTGGTGGTTATGCGGGCCCCGTTATCATATCTGAAGAATCATATCATTACATTGCAAGGCTGTCTGACCTTGCTCCTTTGTACGTCCTCTCCTGTCTTGCACTCAGTGCTGTGTTACAAAGCCTGTAGACACAATGGGCCTGCTCTTTCAGTCATCAAGATAACCATCAAGGCACTTCCGCACGCAAAATCGGTCGCGTTTTTCGACAGTGCATTTCATAAGGATCTCCCAACTCATGTGGCTACATATGCGATTAATCAGCAAATAGCAAAAGAGAGGGGATTGCGGAAATACGGTTTCCATGGTTTGAGTTGTATGCCCTTATCTGTCCTCGCTACGAGGTCGCTGACGCCATAACTTCCTAGATGCCTTCATCTTGCGGGCAGTGGCTGCACACCTCAGAAAGGTATTTCGCATTTGGCATCCATTTGATGAGTCTCTCATGTCCACAGGCTCCTGATACCCTAAACATCATCGCCCTTCACATCGGTTCGGGAGCATCCATGTGCGCCATCCGCAATGGCCAGTCCATCGACACAACTATGGGGTTGACTCCACTCAGTGGACTACCTGGAGCTACGCGCGCTGGTGACGTAGATGCGAGCCTAATCTTCCACTATACAAGTCATTCTCCAGCCCGTATGAGCCACGAACCTAGCCTTTCGAAGGAAGTTCGTGTGACGGAGGTTGTATTTCTTCTTTTCTTTTGCAGGGTGTAAGCTCATCGTTGATAGGCTGAGGACATCCTCAACTTTAAGTCGGGCTGGAAGGCACTCACCGGCACGACTGACTTTAAAGAGATTACGGACAAAGCCGATCTGAGTGCACTTTCCGATCCGATGTCTCGCACAGAAGACTCGAATACGCTCGCATTCCGCATTCTGTTAGATCGCATTCTCCATTATACTGGCGCGTATTACCTGGCTCTTCATGGAGATGTGGATGCACTAGTTTTTGCGGGGGGCGTGGGAGAACGAAGTGTTGAGTTGAGACATGCTATTGGAGAAGCGGTCGTCTGCCTTGGATTCGCGGCCATCGACGAGACGAAGAATAGCCAAGTCGTCGAAGATAACGATGTTGTCACTGTAGATATCGGGAAGGGTGACAAGGGAAAGAAAATGCTGGTTTGCCATACTGACGAGCAGGTGGAAATGGCAAGAGAGTGTTGTCTCACGGGAGAGTTCTGGGTTTAGAAACAATTTAGAAGCTTATCTTACATACATCGATGTTGGGACAACGTGAACCCCTACTTGAATGTTCAGCCTGAACATTCAAGCTTTCAAGCCTCAGGCTTTATCCAGGCTGGACTCGCCAGAAGGCAACCCTTCCAAGGCCCACCTGAAAGAGCTCGAGCCTAAGGCGAGCGAAACACATCTGATCTAATTGATGAGTCGGACTATTAACGATACCATCTCAGGACAACAGCACCATCTTACGACTTCAACAACGCTCGAGTATTTGCCAGATCGCCCGGCCGGACCAAGTTCCGGTGAACACATCATCAACGTTGACTCAACTTGGATCTCGATCAAAACTGACAGAATTGAGAGATTCTAAGACAATCTTCTAGTCGACAGTGAATATTTGAATACCGTGACTATGCTAATATATATTACAAAAAACCAACAGCTTTGTCATACGTGCCAACACATTCCAGTGTACTAATAGGTTAACGGACCACACAACTCCTGATGAGTCGCAGACAGGGCTAATAACCGAGACTCACTTCCTCGAAGTCGATCCCAACCACGTCATAGCTGCCTTCCATATCACGAATGGCAAAGTTGGTAGCAATATAGCTGGCTCGGGCAAGCCATGTTCGAACGGACTTCGCCCCTCAACGTCAGTCAATCGTCGTTCGTAGTCTACCTTCGTTGCCTGAGCTTGCTCTCGCGCTTTCGTGAGTTCCTCTGCGAGCTGCTGGCTCTTCTTCCTTTCCGCCGCTTCTTTCTGACGAGCTTCTTCCACCAGACGTGCACTCTGGTCCACCGTTGCATTAGCCAGCTGCCTCAGTCGGGCAACTTCTTTTTCTATCATTTTCCGGCCGTCCTCCTCCTGTTTCTTCTGTCCCTCGAGAAGTCGTGCGCGCTCTAAGTCCTGTGTGGCCTTAGCAACAGCAGCTTCGTGCCCCTTTCTTGCTTGTACCTCCTCTAGTTCTTTGCGTGCTCGTGCGACTTCCTCCTCTGCGATCTTCCGTTGTTCTTCCTCGCGCTGCTTCGCTAAATTTTCTTGTTCCATGAGACGTGAATTAATAACTTCTTCGAGCTTCTTGGCATCATCGGCCTCCTGCTGTTTGCGTCTCTCTTCGGCCTTTGCAGCTTCCTCCATCCTTTGCTGAGATCGTAGGAGCTCATCTTGAAGTCGGTTCCTGTGGGCTTCTTCCTCCCGTAGTTTGGCTTCATGCTGCTCTGCGAGCAGTCGTATGCGAGCATCTTCTTGGACTTTCCTAGCTAATGCAGCTTCGCGCTCTCGCGTAGCATGACCCTCCTCCATCTCCCGTTGCGTGCGGATGTGTTTTTCTTCTCGTTGTCGTGCTAGCTCTTGCTGCCGAAGAAGGCGGATTCGGGCATCTTCCTCCGCCTGCTTCGCGGCTGCACTTTCAGCCTCCCTTTGTGCGTGGGACGCTTTGACTTCCTCTAATTCTCTCTCCCTTTGTGCAAATTCTTCTTGCAGGCGCGCTCGTTCCTTCTCCTCTTCACGGGCTCGACTTATCTCCGCCGCTTCCATGGCTGCGCTTTGTCGCTGCTGCTCTGCCTCTAGTGCTGCCAACCTCTCTCGCTCTCGCTTGACTTCTTCGGCATGAGCAATCTCGGCATTCTCCTTCGCAATGCGTGTCTTTTCCATCTCATCCAGGAGACTTTGGAGGTGCTGCTGGTGGCTTTCTTCTGCTAGTGCTCTTACCTTGCGTTCTTCTTCCAATTCACGAGCTCGTCGCTCATCCTCGGCCTGCTTGGCAGCAAGAATCTCGCTCTGTGTCCGCTCGTGCAGAGACTCCTGCTGCTCTTTTTCCTGCAGGACTCTTGCTACGTCGCCTTGAAGGCCCATCAACGTCTGTTTATGCTTCTGGTTCTCCTCTTCCATCAGCAGGATTTTCGCCTCAAGGCGTGCGCGTTCAGCGGCGAACTCGGCTGCCATGCGCTGAGAGTTTTGCTCGATGCGCAGGCATTCCTGCTGCCTCCTCTCAAGCTCCTCTTGAAGTTCCCCCCTCGTCTCTTCGTCTTTGGCGCGCATAGCAGTTTCCATTTCCACTTTGAGTTTGCGGATCTCCTCTCTGTGGCCTTCTGCTTGTTCGTCGAGGGCACTCCTGAGCTCGGCACCCGCAGCAGTTTGCTCGATGGGCTTGCGCTCGTTGACGATCTCTTGTTGAATGCGGAGCGTGGCTGGGTGGCTGTTGATGAGATAACGGAGTATGGTATGTGCAGCCTCAACGGTGCCATCGTGACGGAGCATCCGAGCTCCCTTCTCGAGCACAGGCTTAAAGAATTTGTCCTTGCTTGCGAGCTCGGATTCTCTGGCCTCACCGATCTCACGTTTCACCTCGGACCACATGTTGGTCGCGATGATGACGTTTTTGAGCGAGCTCTCTCCGCAGAGCTCGCGGAAGATCTTGAAATTGCGCTTGGACGTGCCGCCCATCCTGAAGTCGGAGATACGGTGCATATAGATGACACCGGCGAGCCTGGTGCCGTGCTCGTAGCTGAAGGGGCCCTTAGCTGGAGAAAACTTATTGCAAACGAAGCACTTACGTCTTGGAGAGATATGCCGCGATCATGGACAGAATGTCTGTATCGCTGCGGGTCGTATCATCAAACCCGGGTGTGTCAATCAGGGTCACGAGACGTCCGCTGACAACAAACGGCCGTGAAGTTCGCACTTCGCTGGTGCAACTCTCGAGGCCGCGACCAACAGGTAGACTCGATCCGCTAGCCTTATTAATAAACTATGTGTGCCCGCCAAAAATAATCAACGTTATTATTCAGGGCAAGGGGACTGTACATACCGTGGATTTACCACTCCCGGTTGCGCCCATGACGCTGGAAGGGGTGTCAGTGCATTTACTTGAAAATATGGAAAGGTTCGTACGCAATCCTGATTTCCCTGTTTGAATTCGCCATTGTAGTTCACTGATTAGTCAATCGATGCAAGGGGAGTAGGGTGCGTGCAGACGCTTGGGACGATGCGAGGAATACGGTCGGCCAGTGTTTATGTAGGCCTGCGGGTTTATCGTGGGCCCATTCATTGCAACAGCGCGGGATTCACACTCGAGGGCCAGCCCCTAAAGTGATCAGCGACAGTTGTTTGGCTCTGCCTCATTGCTTGGAGCCCTACTTCGATGGATCACCACTATGTAAATCTCGTGGGGCATGTTGATCGGACCTG
Source organism: Rhizopogon salebrosus TDB-379 (assembly GCA_029603245.1). Lineage (NCBI taxonomy): Eukaryota > Fungi > Basidiomycota > Agaricomycetes > Boletales > Rhizopogonaceae > Rhizopogon > Rhizopogon salebrosus. The sequence continues at coordinate 140,562 of MU837053.1, read as the reverse complement.
AAACAGCCTCGCTGCGTCCTCGCTGGGCGCGATGTCATATTTCACGGTAGTCGTGCCCTAGTTTCAATTCGAAGTTCATTCTTCAGTGTGGCCCCCAGAATATTGCTAAATGTTAAAGAATACAGCACAGGGGTCCCTGACGTGGTTCTCGTTCATTCATTCATGAACGTAGATATATTCCCTAACAGAACAGAAATCCGACTAACCGATACTATGCTACGGGCGAGGGGTTACAGTATGGTCCGTATTGTCCGACAAATGATCAAAGACGACTAAATCAAATCACCCAGCACGCGCACTAAGTTGCTCTTCTATTCTCCGAAGTTCGGCTTGATATTCCGATGCCAATCTCGCAGACTCGTTTTGCACGCGTGAAAGTTCCGCCTCCATCTTGTCCGCCTCCTCCTGGAGTTCCATTCGTGTCTCCTCGTCTTGTGCCTGAGCGGCCTCCTCCAATTCGGACCGCAGTGTGTCTAGTTCCTGACGGTTCCGCTCCGCCTGTTCCATGAGCTCACGGTTCAACTGCGCAAAGGCACTGGTTTGTGTGATGTCATTCGCCACTTCAAGTTCACTTTGGATGCGCAACACCACGGGGTCCTTGGCAGTTAGCTTCCGAATGATATCAAGCGCACTTCCTGGATCATTCATGTGCCGCAGGAGGACAGCGCCGTTGTCGAGAATCGGTTTGAAGAATATGTCCTTCTCGCGCAGCTCTTGTTCCCGCGCCAAGGCAACTTCATCGTCTTCGCTTTTCCACATGTTCGTGACCAAGAGGACGTTCTTGTACGCCTCTTGTCCGCACAGCTCTTGAAACATTGTGAAATCACGTCTTGTTGTACCCCCGACTCTGAAATCGGAGATTCGGTGCATATAGATGACGCCAGACAGAGTTCTCTTTTGCTCGTGCCTGCCCAAATCTGTCAGCGTGCTGGGTATTCATAATGACGGGTACGAACATGGTCCGCAGGTAGGCGGCAATCATCTTCAGCACCTCCGTGTCGCTCTTTGTCGTGTCATCAAAACCAGGGGTATCGATGAGAACGACACGATTGCTGTCCACGAAGAATGGCTGTGACGTCTGTACTTCGTTGGTACAGCTCTCAAGTCCCATGCCAACTCTCAATTCGGAGCCGGATGCAGCATTCACGAACTATATCTTCTTAAGTATTGACGACTGAAGGACAGGGAATTGACAAACCGTCGTCTTCCCACTTCCTGTGGCACCCATAACGCTGTAGGGCAACGGGTTAATCACCTCCCCAACGTCTCAATAACGGTTACGCACGCTATGTAAAGTGTCTTAGGCTCCAACTCTAGTTGCTGCTCAGCAATGACCTGGCCTACTTCGGGATCGTGAACCTTCTCCTTGCGACCGCCGAAACAGCTGAGGCATAAACCCATGCCAACGTCGAAGTTGTCTGTGCCTGTAGTATTCGAGTGCTACACTGAATGTGCAGTTTTGTAGATCCTGCACTGGAGTAGATGCAACGTTGGCGTAGGTTGGCGTGAAGCAAGGGCAAGGGCCTGCAGTTCAACACGTGTTCGCTACGCGCTGATGCATGCACCATGTGTCTCAGCCTAGACCTTACTTCATGTGGTCAAGGCGATCGTCATAGCGCAGTGAGTATGCACATGCAAGACCCGGCGCGATATCATACTTGAAGCTTGACGGACATTGAAATGCATGGTCGACGCCATAAGAATGGATCTTAAGTACACGAGGGTGGTGCGTTTGGGGAACTAATCATGGCTAGCATGAGGGGGTTAGCACTACATTGCATCGCTAGCCACGAGGGGACGACACGATACAAGCAGCATTTTACTAACCTTGGCGCATAAACGTGCACGTGCATGAACGTTCAACCTCCGCATTCTCGTTCCGCATCGGGCCGACAACGGACCGGGTGTGTTTTTGTGCTCTCGTCGTGCAAAGTGTTCCATGTGGTTGTGCTTGGGATAAGTATTCTGGAAACTTATCAAGACAGTATGAACGTTCTCAAGGCTAGCTGCGAGCACTAAGTAGTCGCATTCTGAATTCCTGCCAGGAAAACTACTCTTCCCGGCGAAGACCGAAGATGTTTCCAGCTCGACAGCCATTCATTCTTTTCAAATAGGAACTTCAACGTCTCCATCGGTTACCCAGACAATAAAGTATTAGTTGACATAGTGGTGCTTCCAGAACTCGCATGCGCAGGAAGGAATATCGAAGCTTGAAGGAGTGACCAACACACTTGGGGGTAAGGAGAAAACACTACCTCACACGCTTGTGCTTAATGAGGGACTTAGAAAATGGATGTCAAACAAGGCGCTCGGTGAACATCGAACCATCTATACATTGCTTCTGAGCCATGGGTAGCGTGATATTAGTACTGGGTAGCGTGATATTAGTACTGGGTAGCGTGATATTAGTACTGGGTTAGTATATACTGGGTATATAGTTACTTCATATCAGCCTCATGGAAATGTCCCGGGCGATGTCTGTGTAACGCAGTAGTCATTCGAGTTGTGTTGACGGACAACCAAAATGAAAATGAAACCCGCAGCATCCTATCATATACGATGATGATTCCCTGAGTCCTGCGTCTTGGGAAGAATCTGCAACTGAGTGGTATGCGATGGCTGTCCTAGCGTATAAACCTCAGAGCCTGGTGCCCCCGCTACAGCTTGACCGCGTGACGTCAGGCTATCGTCCGCGTTGCCGCTCGTTTGTTGCATAGCTGCCGCCACTTCTGCCTCAGTCTGAGGGACAATGCCGTATCTCTGCAAATCGATTGCAATGAAATTTAAAAGAGCCATATAACGAGCGGCTCACATCCTCATCGCGGGCAGGAGCAACGTCGATTTTTGTGGAGATCCTCCCGGGCCTGGTGAATAGGCTGGGATTCCGACGTCGCGGCTGGGGCGGCGTCCGAGTCAGTTGAACCGTGTCTGTAAGTCGAGGAGTGAAGCGCAGGAAATCGAACAGATTGCGCCAGCGGGGAGTCCGGGAGGATGGGCTAGTAGTTGGAGCCGAGGGATGAGGAGTACGGTGTGTATCATCCACCCAACAATCACTCCCCTGTATTAATGTTAGGCTAGCACAAACTTAGGAAATACAGTACACTAGTACTGACATATTTTGCCAAGTTTCTGCTGTTGGCCTGCTGTCTAGATCTGGGGGGAATGTCGAAGATCTACTCAAATTGTGAGCAAATGAGGTCATTTCAACGGATTAGCGTACATCTCCGGATGAAGCTGCGCTTCCCTGGTAGCAAAGAAATGAGATGCAGTGGAAAAAGGAAGCTGGGGCAACTTGCCTTGAGCTTCACCTCGGACTAGATACGAAGGGCGATTAGAAAATATGATGATAACAGAAACATGCACACGAACTTGACCACCACCATGCTTCAGTGCTGCTTCTAAGCTCCATATATAAATTTTGTGATCCAGTCCAGCACTGGCAAAACAATTTCCATCAGGGAATATGACGAGAGCGCTGACTTCGTCGTCATGCCAAAGCGGGTCTCCCACTTGCTTGTGGGTCTTGAGGTTCCAAATGCGAACTGAGCAGTCCGCTGATGCGCTGACAAGATGGGATTCGTCGGGTGAAAGACAGAGGGATATGATGCCACTGGTATGACCCAGCAGAAAGACGAGCTCCTCCCCGTCAGCCGACCGCCATTTTCGGATGGTGTGATCCGCAGAACTAGAGAAAATGTACTCGCTATTTTTGGACCAACACAACGACCGCACCTCGTTACGATGTCCCCTGATCTCGATGAGTAACCCGCCGTCCTTCGACCACACGCGTATCATATTGTCCTGCCCCCCGCTAGCGAATGTGTCACCTTGCGGAGAGTATCTGACGACATGTACCCATTGACCTGTCTGTATCGGTGGCGCAATTTGTTGGCCAGTATCTGGGTTCCATCGTCGTATGGTGCCATCTCCAGATGCACTTGCTACTTGCCAGGCATTGGGGGACCAATCGAGGCACCTCACTGCATCATTATGTCCCTCCCATGGACCGCCGACCATCTTTCCATTGTTCCTGTTCCACAGCCGTACTCTGCCATCTGCGCTTCCACTGACGACCATTGTTCCATCCGGAGACATTGTCATTGCCCCTATACCTCCCCCGTCGCCCTCCCAAGGTTCCCCTACCAGTTCTCCATTTCTTCTCCACTGGCGAATCGAGCCATCGTCTGATGCACTCATCACATCGTAGCCAGTACCCACGCAGGTAAGGTTCCATATGCAGTTGGAATGTCCATCAATGATGCACAACGGCGTCAAGCTCCCTGCTGGACGTTCTGGCACAGGTTTCTTCCATGAGGTAGTCCGAGTATTGTGGTTGACAAAGTAGGACCGACCGAGTGGTGATATGTACCACTCGCATCCGGAAATAAACTGACCAAGTAGATCTATGCTCAACTGTGAGTGGCTTGCCCGTAGTGGCACTTTCTTTCCCCACCTAGTCTTACTCCGGGTAAAGGTCGGTACCACGAATTCATGTGCAGGTTGTAGTCCCGGAATTGTCTTCTACCATTCCGTACCACAACCTCGAACCATCCAGGAGGAAGCGCCTGATTTCCCCCTGCATCGTGTTGAATTAACCAATGGGTACTTATCACAGCGCAGTTACTCACCGCTCCAAAGTGCGTTCTGGCGGTGCTGTGCACCATATGGTGGTGGTTGGTCGGTCCTCGTTGGACTAGTAACACGTGCCAGTGAGTCTACCAATGCCCATCGTCTCACTTCTCTCTTCTTTGCTGATTCGCCTGACTTTGCCTCTTCCCACATTCGACGCTGATTGATAAAGATCTGAGACTTAACGGTCGCCGACTCGCCGTGTCACTGCAATGTGGGTAGGAAAGACACCCGAAAGACAGCAAGCTTCAGGGCCATGCTTCCACAGCATGTTCAGCGTCTGATCCGAGTGATATTAGTAAGAACCTAAGGTGGCATGCGAGCAGAGGACTAGCCCTTCATGATTTGCAGATGCCAGAGCATATTCAACAGATACACAACGACACTTATCATAAGAGAAGCAAAGAACGGGGGACAAGCAGGTGGAATACATGTCTCAATGTTTATGTAACACTTACTAGCGCTGCGCGCACTACACAAATATTGTTTATTTCTTCTGGTTCCGCTACCACCACATCCCAGCCAGGTTAAAAATTCACCTTAGGCCTTCACTCCGAGTCTCAGTAACTTTTGTGATACCGGATGGGCCAGGCTCAAAGCTTCTTCGGGAGGAGACTTCCTCCAGACACGTCGTGACTACTCTACTAAGTGCCACACCTGCCGGGGCCTAACGTTGGTGTCACTGCCACACGATCTTCAAACATCAGAGATCGATGACTTCTTGGACAATATCACAAGATCCACCACGCTAATCCGACCCTGCCTACGACTGCAGTGCTGCAAGGATCTCCCTTTGTCGCCGCAAGGAATTCCAGTCTCCTGCTGCTGAAGTGCCATGCTCATCAGAACGGTCAGTACCAAAGTCCCCTCAGAAAGGGTGTCTGGGCTGGCACGTTACCAGGTTTCGCATACCGTATGCCAAAATGGGCCCCAACAGGAGAAGAAACCTAATTGGCCGCGCAAGCAGGCTTTTCAGACCCCACAGCCGCCCTAGCAAACCATCTCCGAGTCAACCCAGCCGGTCCAGCGCACCCATTCGCCTGGAACCACCCAACCGGGTGGTTTACGCCCTCTCTCCAGAGCGGAATTCACCAAACACATCTTCTCAGCTGCCACAGCAGCGGGACTGCCTAGCTTCAAAGGATACAACCTTCGCATTGGAGGGACCCTCGAATACCTGCTACGAGGCATTCCCTTCGATGTCGTCAAATCCATGAGGAGATGAGCGAATCATTTATTGCCAACACGCCATGATCCTCGCCCCATATATACAGACTACGCCGGTCCTAGAGCCTTTTACGCGCTATACGATACCACCAGTTCGCTGCTTCAGCACTATAGTAAGCCCACCTCCTATCACATGGGCATCAAGCTTCGATGTATGCGTCGCTGCTGTCCTATTGATCAGGTACACAGCTCACCCTGTTGCCTATGTTCGAACTGAGGTTTCAGGCTGGACTAGCCCTGACAAGCTTTCGCCCAAACCCAAAACACATTCTCGTTCTCCCGAATCCTTCCATGTCGCTAACATTTACTCGCTCGGAATCAGACTATCATAGATGCATCCATATTATCATTGTAACTATCTTCTCATTGTAACTATCTTCTCATTGTAACTATCTTCTCATTGTAACTATCTTCTCATTGTAACTATCTATCTTAAGCGACGTAGTATTGATGCGCATCGAGGTGCTTCCAGAACTCCCATGCGCAGAAGGGAATATTGAGGCGTGAAGGAATGACCAACACAGTTGCAGTTAAGGAGAAAAACACTACATCGCATGCTTATGCTTAATGAACGACTTAGAAAATGTTGAACCATCGAGGGATTGCTTCTGAGCTATAGGTACCGTGATAATACTGGGGTAGTACATACTGGGCATATAGTCACTCCATATCAATCTAAAATGTCCCAGGCGATGTCCGTGTAACGCAGTAGTCACTCGAGTTATGTTGACCGATGACAACCAAGATGAAAGAGGAACCCGCAGCATCCTATCACATACGATTGTGATTCCCTAAGTCCAGTGTCCGGGGAAGAATTTTGCAACTGAGTGGCATGCAATGTCTGTCCCGTCATATGGACTCGAGAGCCTTGTGCCCCCGCTATAGCCTGACCTTGTGACGTCGAGCTGTCGCCCACATTGCCACCCACTTGTTTCATAGCTGCGGCCATTTCTGCCTCAGTCGGAGGGACAGTGCCGTATCTCTACAAAGTGATTTCAATGCGATTGAAAAGAGATAAATGTCAGCGATAACGAGCGGCTCACGTCTTCATCTCGAGCAGGAGCAACATCAATTATTTGTGTGGAGATCCTCCCGGGCCTAGTGAATAAGCTGAAATTCCAACGTCGGGGGTGGAGCGGTATGGCTTGGAATGCTTCTACAGGCTGGGGGGTGAAGCGCAGAATATCAAATAAATTGCGCCGACGAGAGCTCGGAGGGGGCGGGCAAGTAATTTGGCGACGAGGAATGCGATGTGTAGTATCATCTCCCCAAAAGTCATCTCCCTGTATTGATATCAGGCCAGCACGATCACAAGAAATATAGTACTCTACCCACACATCTTGCCACACTCTTACTATTGGCCTGCTGTCTAGATCTGGGGGATGCATCGAGGATCTACCAAATATGTAAGCGGATGTAGTCATTCCGACTGTTTAACGTACATCTCCAGATGAAGCTGCGCGCCCCTGGTGAAGAAATGAGATGGAGTGCAAAAGAGAAACCGGGATGCCTTGCCTTGAGCTTCGCGTCGGACTGTGCATTACACAAGGTCGATTAGAGACTATACTGACAACAGCAATATGCACACAAACTTGATCACGGTCATGCTGCAGTGCTGCTTCCAAGCTCCATATGTAAATTTTGTGATCCAGCCCAGCACTGGCGAAACAATTTCCGTCAGGGAATATAACGAGAGCCCTGAGTTCGTCGTCATGCCAAAGCGGGTCTCCCACTTGCTGGTCGGTCTTGAGGTCCCAAATGCGAACTGAGCAGTCCGATGATGCACTAACAAGATGGCGCTCGTCGGGACTTAGACAGACGGATGTAACGCCATTGGTGTGACCCCGCAGAACGGCAAGCTCCCCTCCGTCAATCGACCGCCATTTTCGGATGGTAGCATCCCCTGACCCGGAGAAAATGCGCTGGCCGTCCTTGGACCAACACAACGACAATACCCGGTTGTCGTGCCCCCTGATGAGTAGCTTACCATCCTTTGACCACACGCGGACCATGTTGTCCTCCCCCCCGCTCGCAAATGTGTCACCTTGCGGAGAGTATTTGATAACATACACCCATTGACCTGTCTGTATTGGTGGTGTGATTTGTTGGCCAGAATCTGGGTTCCATCGTCGTATGGTGCCATCTTCAGATGCACTTGCGACCTGCCGGGCATTGGGGGACCAATCGAGGCATCTCACTGCAGCATCATGTCCCTCCCATGGATTGCCGACCATCCTTCCATCGTTCCTGTTCCACAGTCGTATTCTGCCATCCCCACTTCCACTGACAACCATTGTTTCATCCGGAGACACTGCCATTGCCGCTATAGCTCCTCCGTTACCCTCCCAAGGTTTTCCTACCGGTTCTCCATTTCGTCTCCACTGGCGAACTGAGCCATCGTCTGATGCGCTCATCAGATCGTAGCTAGCTCCCACGTAGGCAAGATTCCATATGCAGTTGGAATGTCCTTCGATGACGCACAACGGCGTTAAGCTCCCTGCTGTACGCTCTGGAGTAGGTTTCTTCCATGAGGTAGTCCGAGTATTGTGGTTGACGAAGTAGGACCGACCGAGTAGTGAGATGTGCCACTCGCATCCGGAAATAAGCATTCCAGGATAATCTATGCTCGTCTGTGAGTGCCTCCCTCGTAGCAGCACTTTCTCAATTCACCTAGTCTCACTCCGGGTAAAGGACGGTAAATTGAAGCCATGTGCAAGTTGTTATCTTGATGCCTGGCGGTACCATCTGTAATCTGAAACTGAAACCATCCAGGAGGGAGTGCCTCATTCCCCCCTTTCTCGCGTTGAATCAACTGATGGGTATGTATCACAGGGTAATTACTCACCACTCCAAAGTGCATCCTGGCGGTGCTGTTCACCATATGGTGGCGGACGGTCCGTCCTCGCTGGACGAGCAACACGTGCCGGCGAGGTTACCAATGCTCCTCGTCCTAATTCTTCCTGCCCTACTGATCCACCCGACTTTGCCTCTTCCCACATTCAAGGTTTATAGATAAAGATCTGAGACTGTAACGGTTGCTGACTCGCCGTGTGTGATTCAATGTGGGTAGCGGGAGAGGAAAGACGGCCGAAAGACAGCGAGGCCAAGCTTCCACCGCATGTTTAGCGCCTTGATCATCTATTAGTAAGAACCTTGCCATGTACACATGGCGAGCAGAGGACTAGCACTTCATGATCTGCAGATGCCAGAGCAGATTCAACGGGAGTTACACAATGACACCTATCATAAGAAAGGAAACTTTCAGCGACGTTTATGTAACACCGTGAGACCACAAGTCGTTTACTTACTAGACCAGTGTGGTGGCAGGTAGAAGTCGAGGACTTTAGATGTCGACACAAGTTGGAGATTCTTGCGCGCAAGTCACCAGATACCAGCCTGGTAGAATTAGGAAGAATACTGGGGGTCTGTACATGAGCTAGTATCGTATTTTATACCTAGTAATTGTTGGAATTCCGACGACAGTGAAGGCGGCGAAAACGAAATGGTATAGGCAGGGAACCCTTTGCAAACGCGCAAAGGTTTTCGAATCGTAGGTACAACTATATATGCGCAAAAAATATCACATGCGAATGCGAAGGACTTCATCATACGCCCGAAATATTCCGATAGTAATATAAGTAGGACTCCAGGAGCCCGTGCATGATTAAGGAAAACGAAATACACGCAGTCATGTGAAACTTCTGAAACTTGGTCTCGTAGCTATGTGGCACTATATATACGAGAAGTTGGCCAGACACATTGTTGTAGCTCAAACTCGACCTGTAAAATTTGATGGTAACTGGAGCGAAAACCGGACTCAAGTTGAAGCCGTGAGATGGATCTTCGTTATCCTTAGATGACTCCTCGTCTACAGCAGTCACCTGCATCGGCATCTTCCCTTTCAACATCTTCAAGCTTTCACTTGACGCCAGCCACAGATGACGGCTCATCAACAGGCAGAGCGACAGGATTACTGGACTCAAAATCCATGCCATCTGCCCCACCGTCAACTTCGAGCGTTGATGGCGCATTCCCAAAGACCTGCAATATCCATATCATGCATATGTAGCCTCATCATCTGCTTTGGGTGGATTCGGAACGACCGGCTCATGTTTAAGAGCAGAAGCACTTGAACATCACTGTAGCACTCATGTTCGCCGTGCGTACAAAAGATTGGCGACTACATCACAATTCGAGCCAGTAAGTGCTTGCGCTGCACCTGGGGCGCTTTGAAGCTCAAGAGGCTGAGCATTACGCGGACCAATGAAGTCGGCCTTGGCAGTGAAATTATCTGCACGTTTGAGAAGAGACGATAACGATGTAATGGCCTGATGCAGTCAGACCAAGTTTCGCAGACGGAGTGGCGATTTTCATACCGCCAGCGTCATCCCCCCAGACCTTTCAACCCTACGGTGCTTCGTATCCTGATATTGACGTTGCTCAGCTGAGATATCGTAAGTTGTTCAAGTCATTAATGAGACGCGTTGTGGATGCTCACTCTCTCGTCGCTTACGGAAGATCTTATCTCGTCGTGCCAGTCCCTCTAATATGATCTGCGCACGGCTAGAACAAGTTGATCGTGGTTCGTCAGATATCCACTCATTCTGGGTCCATCATCTAGATCCTGAAGAGAGTATCAATCGCTCTTTCGCGAATCTCAAGTGATGGCAAATGCGGCAAGAAGTCGTTTCCAACAAAGAATATGAGCAATACCCAATTCGAAAGGCGAAGGGGTATTGTTCACATTCAACCCAGATTCGAGATACCCGCGCAGAATGGCGACACGAGGAAAATGAATTTCTCCGGTGGAAGAGGTCTTTTGATCTCTAATTGAGCGACATAGTGACCTTCTGGCCCACAAATTCGGCACCCGGTACCTTTGTCCTGCGCAAACGCATCTTGCAGAAGTACTGGGAATATGGCTCGTGAGTCGCGAGAGCGAGCATGATGGGATCAGCATCCTAAGCATACGGCTATTAACGGTGAGCGTGGTGAACGTCGACTCGCCAAACCGTACATACTGAGTATTAGGGCCATGACTATCGTTCGTGCGTTGTCTGTGGATGAGGTCCATAACCTTTTGCTAACTCCGGGCACACTTGCATCTGATATGATAACTTGCGGCTGGAAAGAAACGGATAAATAGTGTCTCTAAGAGATATTCGCTACGCACATCTTTCCACCTTGGATCAGCGTTCATCTTCTCCACGACCCAATACTGTAGCGAGGACGCCAAGAGGTCCATCAACGACGGACCAGGTGTAATAGCATTAGAATCCTAAGATTCCTTCTCCTCTTCGGTGATAACCTTGCCCATAGCTACGATGATGAACTGTGTCACCTATGTTGTCCTGAGATGAACGTACCTTGCCACTTTGTTACAGCAAATTTACAAGCTTCCGCTTCATCTTTTGCCTCTTTGAATCATCTACTCCGCTATTGATTCATTTTGGCACGAGGTGCAACACTATCTCAAACATATGCATAAGTTTATGGTACAGCAAACACAAAGAAAAGCATACTAATAGACACGAAGAAAAGCTCGCGTAATCGGATCATGTTGATCACTCTGTTCAAAATTCAACCATCATGTTTCAGGTGCCGGTTGTCGGTACCGAGTCAACAATGTGCGCAAAGTATGTAGAGAAAGATGTACATACTTTTCATTCAGGGTGAGTACAAGGGTGAACCTCTGTGCGGACGAGTGGTCAGACGTGAGGACCGCAATTGTCTTCAACGCTCACGATACCGTTCATATCTAAGTATAAGGTGCCGAATTCCGTGCCATATGGGTTAGGTCGAGTGATGTCAACGGGAAGTTTGATAGGATCTCTAGCTGCGAAGGATGTTACTGCTCGCCATTAGCGAACCAAAGCCAGGTGAAACACCAGTTGCTCACCAATTTTCCGGAACTTCTTACTCAGCTAATGGAATAGTGCAGGAACGCCCTACCGGTACAGCCAAGGTCAACAACGCCTAAGTCATAGTAAGATTGACAACGCACCATAGGTAGGGGCAGTGGAAGCAGGTAGTACATCAGATTTATGCCCAGCCATCGAGAAAGGACGTGAACCTGCACCAAATGAACACATATCCTGTGCAGTCGCAGAAGTTAGAATATGCTTCTACAAAAAGGGGACAGCAAAGTTGACTCGCCTTCAAGTCGTGCATGAGGTAGCAGAACAGACAGTCGGGTTGCAAGATATGAAGGTGGGAGTGGAGGGCATAGCTGGACCATCGTCGATTCATGATTGAAGGCAAATACTTATCGAAACCTTGGTCGGGTACAGTGAGTACGAGGTAAGAAGACGAACGTGGTCTAACCGAGAAGCCAACGATTGTGGCGCAGCACTCTTGCTTTGTGCCTTTGTGCCTTTGTGCCTTTGTGTCACAACCGGTACCAATTTATTCGACACAACTGGCATACTACGTTCCAATTTCCTACATCCGCCTCGGCTCCACCCTGAGGAAGCTAGCAAGCCGAGTCGTTGTGTCCATCCTGCCCTCACGGCTCATCTTCCTTGTTTCTTGTTACGTCATGGGTTCACGGTTGCAATGCGGTCACTCAAGAAAAGGAACTACTGTCTTCATGCGTCTAAGGTCTGCCTATAGGAGACTAACTGCCTTTCTTCTACAGTGTGACTGCGGGATACTAGTGCACCATAGCGTGGCGAATGCTTCGCGCTCGTTAGATGAGTAAGACTTGTGGGGGAACCCACCAGTGCTCTTTGTCCTACTTCTTTCTACCTTGCTGATTGACCTCCTCGCATTTGGCGCAGATTGAGAAGCATTTGAGATTACCACCGACCCTCCGTGCTCTACTACGAGGTGACAATAAGTTACAGGATATCGAATGCACAGCATAGATCATCGGAGAGGAGGGGCGCCTCAGGGACGGCAGACGGTCAGTCCCCCATTCTTTACAGACCTTCAGGACTAGCACTCCACTACAGGACAGATTCGATCAGTAGCAACTGCAATAAATGGTCTACATCGTCAGAACGAGGGCAAGGGGCGCGAGACAACACCAAACCTCTACCGCATGCATCACTCACTCTCTGCGACTTCCACTTCTTCGCCACCCCCGGGGAACCACCCACGACAGCGCGCCGCTCTGCAAGGTTCTGTAGTGGTTGTAACTGGGTGGTATCACATAAGTAGTTCTCAAGTGCGTGATGCCCGCGTCTAGGTCAAGAACTCAACTTTCCAATCAGAATACCCTGCCATGCTAAAGTCGCGTTTCCTTCACTTTTGATCACAAACCTGATAGCTCCGTTTCGCAACAAATGCGTTTGCAGATTTACGTGCAGACAAGAACCCTCACGCATGATGCGAATTTTGTTCTCAAGGTTAGTCCAAGCCGTGACCATAGTGTGGACAGAACAACTATTGTCATCCGTCTGTGGCCTGGTCTAGGCTCGACCGCTTGTTCCAATCTGGACGGAAAACTAGTTTCCTCGGCGCAGACCGAAGGTGTTTCCAGGAGTTCCATAGTCAGAAGACAACTGTCCTGAACTGACACATGCGGGGATCTTGAGCGACCAATACTCTTTTGCACTATGATAATTATGGAGAAATAGTACTACATGTGTCATATACTCAACGAACGAATGCAAAACAGTTATCCGAACCAAGCGCCCAGTGAACTATCAATCTCAGTTTCCTTAGCCATCGAGCCATCGACTACTTGAAGCGTGATGTTTCGGGATAGCGAATACTAGGGGAATAAACTGATTTCGTGTCAACTGTTCTAGGGGATATTCATGCATGTGTTAATATACAGTTACCCAAGCTACGCAGACCGACGGCAAGCAAGATTGATAACAAATCCACAACATCCCATCTCATATGATGATGGTTCTCCTGCATCGGTGGCAGAACTTTGCAACTGAGTGGCATGAGATGGCTGTCCCGTGGTATGGACTTGAGAGCCTTGTGCCCCCGCCATAGCCTGACCTTGTGACGTCGAACCGTCGCCCGCGTTGCCACCCGCTTGTTGCATAGCTGCCGCCATTTCTGCTTCGGTCGGAGGGACAGTGCCGTATCTCTACAAAGTGATTTCAATGCGAT
>MU837053.1:87396-97784 GCA_029603245.1 Rhizopogon salebrosus TDB-379 | reverse complement strand
GAATATGTCTTAACAGAAACATGCACACGAACTTGATCTACGCCATGCTTCAGTGCTGCTTCCAAGCTCCATATGTAAATTTTGTGATCCAGTCCGGCACTGGCGAAACAATGTCCATCGGGGAATATGACGAGAGCCCTGAGTTCGTCGTCATGCCAAAGCGGGTCTCCAACTTGCTGGTCGGTCTTGAGGTCCCAAATGCGAACTGAGCAGTCCGATGATGCACTGACAAGATGGCGTTCGTCGGGAGTAAGACAGAGGGATGTAACGCCATTGGTATGACCCCGCAGAACGGCAAGCTCCCCTCCGTCAATCGACCGCCATTTTCGGATGGTGTGATCCGCTGACCCAGAGAAAATGCGCTGACCGTCCTTGGACCAACACAACGACAATACCAAGTCATCATGTCCCCTAATCTCAATGAGTAGCTCACCATCCTTTGACCACATACGAATCATATTGTTCTCCCCCCCGCTCGCGAATGTGTCGCCTTGTGGGGAGTATTTGACAACAAACACCCATTGACCTGTCTGTATTGGTGGTGCAATTTGTTGGCCGGTATCTGGGTTCCATCGTCGTATGGTGCCATTTTCACATGCACTTACTACCTGCCGGGCATTGGGGGACCAATCGAGGCATCTCACTGGAGCATTATGTCCCTCCCATGGATTGCCGACCATCCTTCCATCGTTCCTGTTCCACAGTCGTATTCTGCCATCCTTGCTTCCACTGACGACCATTGTTTCATCCGGAGATACTGCCATTGCCGCTATACCTCCCCCGTTACCTTCCCAAGGTTCTCCAACTGGTTTTCCATCTCTTCTCCACTGGCGAATCGAGCCATCGTCTGATGCGTTCATCACATAGTGGCTAGTGCCCACGCAGGCAAGGCTCCATATTCTGTTGGAATGTGCCTCGATGACGCACAACGGCGTCAAGTTCCCTGCTGGACGTTCTGGCGTAGGTTTCTTCCATGAGGTAGTCCGAGTATTGTGGTTGACGAAGTAGGACCGACCGAGTGGTGATATGTGCCACTCGCATCCGTAAATAAGCCTTCTAGGTCGATCTATGCTCATCTGTGAGTGTCTCCCTCGTAGTAGCACTTTCTCAATTCACCTAGTCTCACTCCGGGTAAAGGTCGGTGAAATGAAGCGATGTGTAAGTTGTCATCTTGATACACGGCGGTACCATCCGTCAGCTGATACTGATGCCATCCAGGAGGGAGCGCGTCATTCCCCTCTTTCTCGCGTTGAATCAACCAATGAGTATGTATCACAGAGTAATTACTCACCACTCCAAAGTGCATCCTGGCGGTGCTGCGCACCATATGGTGGCGGACGGTCCGTCCTAGCTGGACGAGCAACACGTGCCGGCGAGGCTACCGATGCTCCTCGGCCTGATTCTTTCTGCCTTACTGATCCACCTGACTTTGCCTTTTCCCACATTCAACGCTGATAGATAAAGATCTGAGACTGTAACGGTTGCTGACTCGCCGTGTGTTATTCGATGTGGGTAGTGGGAGAGGAAATACGTCTTAAAGACAGCGAGGTCAAGCTTCAACCGCATGTTTAGCGCCTGATCATCTATTTTAGTAAGAACTTTACCATGTAGATAATGCACATGACGAGCAGAGGACTAGCACTTCATGATCTGCAGATGCCAGAGCAGATTCAACGGAAGTTACACAATGATACTTATCATACGAAAGGAAAGGAGGGGCGAAGAATGACAGGTGGGAGGCAAGCGGGTGGAATTATGAATACGTGTTTCAGCAACGTTTATGTAACACCGTGACACCACAAGCCGCTCACTAGTATACATACCAGCAGTATATATACGAGAAATTGGCCAAGACTTTTCAACCCTACGGTGCTTCGCATCCTGATCTTGACGTTGCTCAGCTGAGATATCGTAAGTTGTTCAAGTCATTAATGAGACGCATTGTGGATGCTCACTCTCTCGTCGCTTACGGAAGATCTCATCTCGTCGCACCAGTCCCTCTAATATGATCTGCGCACGACTAGAGCAAGTTGACCGTGGTTCGTCAGATATCCTCCCATTCTGGGTCCATCTTCTAGATCCTGAAAAGAGTATCAATCGCTCCTTCGCGAATCTCAAGTGATGGCAAATGCGGCAAGAAGTCGTTTCCAACAAAGAATATGAGCAATACCCAATTCGAAAGGCGAAGGGGTATTGTTCACATTCAACTCGGATTCGAGATACCCGCGCAGAATGGCGACACGGGGAAGATGAATTTCTCCGGTGGAAGAGGTCGTTTCATCTCTAATTGAGCGACATAATGGCCTTCTGGCCCACAAATTCAGTACCCGGTACCTTTGTCCTGCGCAAACGCACCTTCCCGAGGTACTGGGAATATGGCTCGTGAGTCGCGAGAGCGAGCATAATGGAATCAGCATCCTAAGCATACGGCTATTAACGGAGAGCATGGTGAACGTCGACTCGCCAAACCGTACATATATCACATACTGAGCATTAGGGCCATGACTATTGTCTGTGGATGAGGTCCATAATCTCATGCTAACTCCGGGCACACTTGCATCTGATATGATAGCTTGAGGCTAGAAAGAAACGGATAAATAGTGTCTCTAAAAGATA
The DNA here is from genome assembly GCA_029603245.1 of Rhizopogon salebrosus TDB-379. Classification (NCBI taxonomy): domain Eukaryota; kingdom Fungi; phylum Basidiomycota; class Agaricomycetes; order Boletales; family Rhizopogonaceae; genus Rhizopogon; species Rhizopogon salebrosus. The sequence goes on along the minus strand of MU837053.1, from coordinate 95,168 downwards.
TTCGTTACGCACGTCTTTCCACCTTGGATCAGCGTTCATCTTCTCCACGACCTAATACTGTAGCGAGGACGCCAAAAGGTCCACGAGCGACGTACCAGGTGTAACAGCATCAGAATCCGAAGATTCTTTCTCCTCTTCGGTGATAACCTTGCCCATAGCTACGATGATGAGCTGTGTCACCTATGTTGTCCTGAGATGAACGTACCTTGCCACTCTGTTACAGCAAATTTACGAGCTTCCGCTTCATTTTTTGCCTCTTTGGATCATCTACTCCGCTATTGATTCATTTTGGCACGAGTGCAACACCATCTAAAACATATACATAAGTTCATGGTACAGCAAACATAAAAGTGAAGTATACCAATAGCCACGAAAAGAAACTCGCGTGGTCGGATCATGTTGATCACTCTGTTAGAACTTCAGCCATCATTTCCTCTTCCGTCTCAGGTACGGGCTGTCGGTGGCGGGTCAACGATGTGCGCAAAGTATGTAGAAAAAGATGTGCATACTTTTCATTCAGGGTGAGTACAAGGGTGAACCTGTGTGCGGACGAGTGGTCAGACATGAGGACCGCAATTGTCTTCGACGCTCGTGATACCGTTCGTATCTAAGTATAAGGTGCCAAATTCCGTGTTATTTGTGTTAGGTCGAGTGATGTCAACGGAAAGTTTGATAGGATCTCCAGCTGCGAAGGATGTTACTGCTCGCCATTAGCGAACCAATGCCAGGCGAAACGCCAGTTGCTCACCAATTCTCCAGTACTCCTTACTCAGCTAATGGAATAGTGCAGGAACGCCCTACTGGTACAGCCAAGGTCAACAACGCCTAAGTCATAGTAAGATTGACAACGCACCATAGGTAGGGGCAGTGGAAGCAGGTAGTACATCGGATTTATGCTCACTCATCGAGAAAGGACGTGAACCTGCACCAGATGAACACTTATCCAGTGCAGTTGCAGAAGTTGGAATATGCTTCTACAAAAAGGGGACAGCAAAGTTGACTCGCCTTCGAGTCGTGCATGAGGTAGCAGGACAGACAGTGGGGTTGCAAGATATGAAGGTGGGAGTGGAGGGCATAGCTGGACCATCGTCGATTCATGATTGAAGGCAAGTACTTGTCTGAACCTTGGTCGGGTGCAGTGAGTACGAGGTAAGAAGACGAACGTAGTCTAAGCGAGAAGTCAACGATTGTGGCGCAGCACTCTTGCTTTGTGCCTTTGTGCCACAACAGTCGACTCGTTTCGTCAGATTCATCTGTCTTTGACCCGCCCACCGCACCCTACTATGCGTCTCATTTACCCAATTTATTCGACACAACTGGCATACTACGTTCCAATTTCCTACATCCGCCTCGGCTTCACCCTGAGGAAGCTAGCAAGCCGAGTCGTTGGGCCCATCCTGCCCTCACGGCTCATCTTCCTTGTTTCTTGTCAAGTCATGGGTTCACGGTTGCAATGCGGTCGCTCAGGAGAAGGAACTACTGTCTTCATGCGTCTAAGGTCTGCCTATGGGAGACTAACTGCCTTCATTCTACCATCTGACTACGGGAGACTATGTGCACCACAGCGTGGCGAATGCTTCGCGCTCGTTAGATGAGTAAGACTTGTGGCGGAACCTACCAGTTCTCTTTGTCCTACTTCTTTCTACATTTCTGACTGGCCTCCCATTTGGCCCAGATTGAGAAGCATTTGAGATGACCACCGACCCCCGTGCTCTACTACGACGTGACAATGAGTTACAGGATATCAAATGCACATGATAGATCATCAGAGAGGAGAGGCGCCCCAGGGCCAGCAGATGGTCAGTCCCCCGTTCTTTACGCTTTACACAGACCTTGAGGACTAGCAATCCACTGCAGGACAGATTCGATCAGTAGCAACTGCAATAAATGGTCTACATCGTCAGAACGAGGGCAAGTGGCGCGAGACAACACCAAATCTCTACCGCATGCATTACTCTCGCTGTCTCTACGACTTCCACATCTTCGACACCCCGGGGGAACCACCCATGACAGCGTGCCACTCTGCAAGGTTCTGTAGCAGTTGCAACTCGGTGGTATCACATAAGCTAGTAGTGCCCAAGTGGGTGATGCCCACGTCGGGATCAAGAACTCAGCTTTCCAATCAGAATATCCTGCAATGCTAAAGTCGCGTTTCCTTCACTTTTGATCACAACCCCGATATCTCCGTTTCACAACAAATGTGTTTGCAGAGTTTCGTGCAGACAAGAACCCTCACGCATGATGCGAATTTTGTTCTCAAGGTTAGTTCAAGCCGCGACCATAGTGTGGACAGAACAACTATCGTCATCTGTCTGTGGCCTTGGTCTAGGCTCGACTGCTGGTCCCAATCTGGATGGAAAACTAGTTTCCTCGGCGCAGACCGAAGGTGTTTCCAGGAGTTCGATAGTCAGAAGACAACTGTCCTGAACTGACACATACAGAGATCTTGAATGAGTGACTAATACTCTTTGCAGTATGGTCATTATGGAGAAATAGTACTACATGTATCATATGCTTAACGAACGACTGCAAAAATAAGTATCCGAACCAAGCGCTCAGTGAACTATCAATCTCAGTTTCCTTAGCCATCGAACCATCAACTACTTGAAGTATGCGTAGCGTGATGTTTTGGGATAGCGAATGCTAGGGAAATATACTGATTTCGTGTCAACTGTCCTGGGGGATATTCATGCATATGTTAATATACAGCTACCCAAGCTACGCAGACCGACGGCAAGCAAGATTGATAACAAATCCACAACATCCCATCTCATATGATGATGGTTCTCCTGCTTCGGTGGCAGAACTTTGCAACTGAGTGGCATGCGATGGCTGTCCTGTCGTATGGACTTGAGAGCCTTGTGCCCCCGCTATAGCCTGACCTTGTGACGTCAAACTGTCGCCCGCGTTGCCACCCACTTGCTGCATAGCTGCCGCCATTTCTGCCTCAGTCGGAGGGACGGTACCATATCTCTACAAAGTGATTTCAATAGGATTGAAAAGAGACAAGTAGAAGCGAGAACGAGGCGCTCACGTCTTCATCGCGAGCAGGAGCAACATCAATTGTTTTTGTTGATATTCTGCCCGACCTATTGAATAAGCTGAAATTCCAACGTCGGGGATAGAGCGGTATCGCTTGGGACGTTTCTACGGGCTGGGGGGTGAAGCGCAGGAAATCGAATAAATTGTGCCGACGAAGACTCGGATGGGATTGGCTAATAATTGGAGCCAAGCGACGAGGAGTGCGATTTGTAGTACCATCCCCCCAGAAGTCATTTCCCTGTATTAATGTCAAGCTAGCACGATCACGAGAAATACAGGACTACCCACATATGTTGCCACGCTCCTGCTATTGGCATGCTGTCTAGATCTGGGGGAGACATCAAGCATCTACCAAATATGTGAGCGGACGAAGTCATTCCAGCCGATTAACGTACATCTCCAGATGAAGCTGCGCGCCCCTGGTGAAGAAGTGAGATGCAGTGCAAAAGGTAGACTGGGATGATTTGCCTTGAGCTTCGCATCGGACTGTGCATTATATAAGGTCGATTAGAGAATATGTCGTTAACAGAAACATGCACACGAACTTGATCTACGCCATGCTTCAGTGCTGCTTCCAAGCTCCTTATGTAAATTTTGTAATCCAGTCCAGCACTGGCGAAACAGTTTCCGTCAGGGAATATGACGAGAGCCCTGACTTCGTCGTCATGCCAAAGCGGGTCTCCCACTTGCTGGTCAGTCTTGAGGTCCCAAATGCGAACTGAGCAGTCCACTGATGCACTGACAAGATGGCGCTCGTCGGGAGTAAGACAGAGGGATGTAACGCTACTGGTATGACCCCGCAGAACGGCAAGTTCCCCTCCGTCAATGGACCGCCATTTTCGGATGGTAGCATCCGCTGACCCGGAAAAAATGCGCTGGCCGTGCTTGGACCAACACAACGACGATACCCAGTCATCATGTCCCCTAATCTCAACGAGTAGCTCGCCATCCTTTGACCACATACGAATCATATCGTCCTCCCCCCCGCTCGCGAATTTGTCACTTTGTGGGGAGTATTTGACAATAAACACCCATTGACCTGTCTGTATTGGTGGTGCAATTTGTTGGCCGGTATCTGGGTTCCATCGTCGTATGGTGCCATCTTGAGATCCACTTGCTACCTGCCGGGCATTGGGAGACCAATCGAGGCATCTCACTGGAGCATCATGTCCCTCCCATGGATTGCCGACCATCCTTCCATCGTTCCTGTTCCACAGTTGTATTCTGCGATCCTTGCTTCCACTGACGACCGTTGTTTCATCCGGAGATACTGCCATTGCCGCTATACCTCCCCCGTTACCTTTCCAAGGTTCTCCTACTGGTTTTCCATCTCTTCTCCACTGGCGAATCGAGCCATCGTCTGATGCGCTCATCACATCGTGGCTAGTGCCCACGCAGGCAAGGCTCCATATGCTGTTGGAATGTGCCTCGATGACGCACAACGGCGTCAAGCTCCCTGCTGGACGTTCTGGCGTAGGTTTCTTCCATGAGGTAGTCCGAGTATTGTGGTTGATGAAGTAGGACCGACCGAGTGGTGATATGTGCCACTCGCATCCGGAAATAAGTATTCTAGGTTGATCTATGCTCGTCTGTGAGTGCCTCCCTCGTAGCAGCACTTTCTCAATTCACCTAGTTTCACTCCGGGTAAAGGTCGGTAAAATGAAGCCATGTGCAAGTTGTCATCTTGATACATGGCGGTACCATTCGTCAGCTGCCACTGAAACCATCCAGGAGGGAGCGCGTCATTCCCCCCTTTCTCGCGTTGAATCAACCGATGGGTATGTATCACAGGGTAATTACTCACCACTCCAAAGTGCATCCTGGCGGTGCTGTTCACCATATGGTGGCGGACGGTCCGTCCTAGCTGGACGAGCAACACGTGCTGGCGAGGCTACCAATGCTCCTCGTCCTAATTCTTCCTGCCCTACTAATCCACCTGACTTTGCCTCTTCCCACATTCAACGTTGATGGATAAAGATCTGAGACTGTAACGGTTGCTGACTCGCCGTGTGTGATTCAATGTGGGTAGTGGGAGAGGAATGACGCCCAACAGACAACGAGGCCAAGCTTCCACCGCATGTTTAGCGCCTGATCATCTGTTCGCACCGTGGAATACGTGTTTCGATGTTTATGTAACACTTAGTGCACACTACACATTGTTCAATTCTGCTCTCGTTTTATATGGTTCCGCTACCATCACATCCCAGCCAGGTTGGAATCTCACCTTGGGCCTTCACTCCGAGTCTCAATAACCATTATGATACCGGGTGTGTCAAACTCAAACCATCTCTGGGAGGAGACCGTCCCAAAGCTGACCCAGCCTTCAAGCTCAGGCCTCTGAACAGTTATAGCCTAGAGCTGAGCAAACCGATCATGGCAAGCTGCTAAGTTCTAGAATCTAACACAGTTTTACCAGCCTTCGAAGTCTATCTATTAGAATACCTGCTCGCGTAACCTCCCGCCGTCGTTTGGCATCACGTCCATGAACGATCGTTTCAGGAACCAGAACTTCATATCCCAGTAAATGGACAAACCGGTGACCTCCTCCTTCCAGACACGTCATGAGTCATGACTGCTCCACTAAGTGCCGCACCTGCTGGAGCCTAACGTCGGCGCACTGCTACACGATCTTCAAACGTCAGAAATCGATGACTTGGATAATATCACAAGATTCACCACGCTAATCCGATTCTGCCTACGATTGCATCGCTGCAAGGATCTCCCTTGATCGCCGCCAGGAATTCCAATCTCTGTTGCTGCTGAAGTGCCGTGCAATGGGACGCTCATCAGAATGGTCAGTATCAAAGGTCCCCTCAGAGAGGGTGTCTGGGCTGGTACGTTACCAAGTTTCGCATACCGTAAGCCAACACAGCCCCAGCAGGAGAACAAACCTATTTGACCGCGCAAGCAGGTCTTTTAGATCCCAAAGCCGCCCTAGGAAACCATCTTCAAGTCAACCAAGCCAGTCCAGAAGCACACCTATTCGCCTGGAACTACCCCACCGGTGGCTTATACCCTCTCTTCAAAGCGGAATTCACCAAACACGTCTCCTCAGCTGCCACAGCAGCAGGACTGCCTAACCTCAAAGAATACAGCCTTCGCATTGGAGGAACCCTCGAATACCTTCTGTGAGGTATTCCCCTCGATGTCGTCAAATCCATGGGGGGATGTTCCAGCGAATCTACCTGCTTCAACACGGATGTTTATGCTTAATGAACGACTTAAAATGAGTGTCAGACAAAGCGCTCAGTGAACATTGACCATCGAGGTATTGCTTGTGAGCTACGGGTAGCGTGATAGTACTGGGGTAGTACATACTGGGCATATATAATCACTTCACATCAGCCTAAATGTCTCGGGCGATGTCCGTGTAACGTAGTAGTCACTCGAGTTATGTCGACCGATGACAACCAAAATAAAAAAGGAACCCGCAGCATCCTATTACATACAATGGCGATTCTCTGATTTCTGTGTCTGGGGAAGAATTTTGCAACTGAGTGGCATGGGATGGTTGTCCCGTCGTACAGACTTGAGAGCCTTGTGCCCCCGATATAGCCTGACCTTGTGACATCGAACTGTTGTCTGCGTTGCTACCCGCTTGTTGCATAGCTGCCGCCACTTCTGCCTCAGTCGGAGGGGCAATGGCATATCTCTACAAAATGATTTCAATGGGATTGAAAAGAGACAAATGTCAGTGATAACGAGCGGCTCACGTCTTCATCGCGAGCAGGAGTAACATCAATTGTTTGTGTTGGGATTCTCCCGGGCCTAGTGAATAAGCTGAAATTCCAACGTCGGGGGTGGAGTGGTATTGGTTGGGACGTTTTTACGGGCTGGTGGGTGAAGTGCAGGAAATTGAGTAAATTGTGCCAACGAGGACTCAGAGTGGATGAGCTAGTAATTGGAGCCAAGCGGCGAGGAGTGCGATTTGTAGTATCATCCCCCCAAAAGTCACTTTCCTGTATTAATGTCAGCCTAGCACGATCACAACAAATATAGTACTCTAACATATCTTGCCACGCTCCTGCTATTGGCCTGCTGTCTAGATCTGGAGGAGACATTGAAGATCTACCAAATATGTGAGCGGATGAATCATTCCAACTAATTAACGTACATCTCCAGATGAAGTTGCGCCTTCCTCGTAACAAAGAAATGAGATGCAGTCACGGTGAAAAAGGGAAACTGGGGTGACTTGCCTTGAGCTTCACGTCGGACTGTGCATGATACAAGGTCGATTAGAGAATATACTGACAACGGCAATATGCACACGAACTTGATCACGGGTTTGCTTCAGTGCTGCTTCCAAGCTCCATATATAAATTTTGTGATCCAGTCCAGCACTGGCGAAACACTTTCCGTCAGGGAATATGACGAGAGCCCTGACTTCGTCGTCATGCCAAAGCGGGTCTCCCACTTGCTGGTTGGTCTTGAGGTTCCAAATGCGAACTGAGCAGTCCCATGATGCGCTGACAAGATGGCGTTCATCGGGAGTAAGACAGATGGATCTAACGACATGGGTATGACCCCGCAGAACGGCAAGCTCCCCTCCATCAATCGACCGCCATCTTCGGATAGTGTGATCCGTTGACCCAGAGAAAATATGTGCACCATCCTTGGTCCAACACAACGACCACACCTCGCGATCATGTCCCCTGATCTCGGTGAGTAGCCCACCTTCCTTTGACCACACACGGATCATATTGTCCGTCCCCCCACTCGCGAATATGTCA
>MU837053.1:32748-83140 GCA_029603245.1 Rhizopogon salebrosus TDB-379 | reverse complement strand
GAAGACAAATATTGGTCGTCGTACTGACGTGTCCTGAACTCACACATGCAAGATCTTCAAGGAGCGACCGATATTCTTTTGCAGTACGGTATTTATGGACACCGTTACGACTCACCTTAATCTCTCCAATTATGACGTGACGACCCTGCCGCAATTTCTGTTGCGAGTGCTCGCAATGATGACATTTCTTCGTCGGCCAACGAGGGGCGCACCACATCAAGTGTTACGGCCACTCTAGAGCTTGATTCTCCTGAGATAGCAATCACGACCTCATCTGCACCCACCCGGTTCGCTCACTCACATACAGATAGCCCAGCGCTATCGTCAGAATATGCACATGGACATCTGCACACTGCAATAGATTACATCTCGTCTACTAGCCAGCCGCAACCCACCACCACGTCCGCCCTTCCGCCACCAGCACCATCTTCCTTGTCTTTCATAATTCTTGCTGCTGCCTCTTCAGGTACAACAATCACGTTGAGGGTTACGGAAACAATATATAGGATAACATCTGGTCATGCCACTACATCAGAGTACACTCGGACGACAATTGCCACTTCATTCCCATATACTACAGTGATTGCGAGGTACGCTTCAGGCATTTGGATAAATGCATGCAAGTTAATCTTTGTTTTAGCCGCACTTTGTCCCCTTCGGTTTCACTAGATGGCACCACACCGACTACACTCGCTTGTTTTTGGGACTAATCCTGAGAGCGTTCATCCAACTACGACGTCTACTGCGTCTAGTTCTGAGTCCAGGTAAGTATTTATACCATATGTTTGTACCTAATCAGCGTTTCTTCTGTCGTAGTTATTCTGCTAATCTACACTCGCCGACGGCGAGCATCACGGCGGGCTCAGACAACTACCCAGTGTCCACTAGCAAATCATGGAGATCATCATCGGTTGTCGCATGGCACATTTCCACCCATCGCAACACCCGCTTTGTGACGAGGACAAATTCTTACTCCCCCACGTGCAAGAGCGAGACTGGCAATCGTCCAGACGCCATTCCCAGGTGGACGAATCATCGCAGATCAGTGAGGGACAATCATCGGATCATTTTGCAAATGGTTCTTTCAGGGCTTCTTCACAGACCACCGAACCTATACCAACTCCAAGTTCAAACACTTACTCTGTTGACACTGTCTCTACGTGTTCGTTCTGGCTCTGACTTTGGCGCGGGAAACAGTACTACATACATCACATGTTTGACGAACGACTGCAAAGATGAGTATCCGAACCAAGCGCCCAGTGAACTATCAATCTCAGTTTTCCTTCGCCATCGAGCCATCGAGGTAATTCAACTACTTGGGGTATGCGTAACATGATGTTTCGGGATAATGAACACTGGGGAAACATAGTCATTTTGTATCAACTGTCCTGGGTGGTATCCATACGGACTGTTGCCGAAGCTACGTGGATCGACGATGAGCAATATTGATAACAAATCCACAACATCCCATCTCATGTGATAATGGTTCTCCTGCGTCGGTAGAGGAATTTTGCAACTGAGTAGCATGCGATGGTTCTCCCATCGTATGGACATGAGAGCCCTGTGCCCCCGCTACAGCTTGACCTTGTGACGTCGAACTGTCGCCTGCGTTGCCACCCGCTTGTTGCATAGCTGCGGCCATTTCTGCCTCAGTCGGAGGGACAGTGCCGTATCTCTGCAAAGTGATTTCAATGGGATTGAAAAGAGACAGATGTGAGTGATAACGAGCGACTCACGTCTTCATCGCGAGCAGGAGCAACATCAATTGTCTGTGTCGGGATCCTCCCGGGACTAGTGAATAAGCTGAAATTCCAACGTCGGGTGTGGAGCGGTATCACTTGGGACGTTTCTGCAGGCTGGGGGGTGAAGCGCAGGAAATGGAATAAATTGTGCCGACGAGGACTCGGAGGGGATGGGCTAGTAATTGGAGCCAAGCTACGAGGAGTGCGATTTGTAGTATCATCCCCCCAAAAGCCATTTCCCTGTATTAATGTCAGGCTAGCATGATCACAAGAAATACAATACTCTACCCACATATCTTGCCACGCTCCTGCTACTTGTCTGCTGTCTAGATCCGGGGGCCGGGGAGATATCGAGGATCTACCAGATATGCGAGCGGATGAAGTCATTCCAACTAATTAACGTACATCTCCAGATGAAGCTGCGCGCCTCTGGTGAAGAAATGAAATACAGTGCGAAGGAGAAACGGGGATGACTTGCCTGAAGCTTCGTGTCGGACTGTGCATTCTACAAGGTCGATTAGAGCATATGCCGATAACAGAAACATGCACACGAACTTGACCACTGCCATGCTTCAGTGCTGCTTCCAAGCTCCATAGATAAATTTTGTGATCCAGTCCGGCACTGGCGAAATAATTTCCGTCAGGGGATATGACAAGAGCCCTGAGTTCGTCGTCATGCCAAAGCGGGTCTCCCACTTGCTGCTCGGCCTTGAGGTTCCAAATGCGAACTGAGTAGTCCCCTGATGCACTGACAAGATGGCGTTCGTCGGAAGCAAGACAGAGGGATGCAACAGCATTGGTATGACCCCGCAGAACGGCAAGCTCCGCTCCGTCAATCGACCGCCATTTTCGGATGGTGCCATCCGTTGACCCAGAGAAAATATGTGTGCCATCTTTGGTCCAACATAACGACCACACGTTACGACCATCTCCCCTAATCTCGATGAGTAGCCCGCCTTCCTTTGACCACACACGGATCATACCGTCCCGCCCCGCGCTCGCCAATGTGTCACCTTGCGGGGAGCATTTGACAACATGCACCCATTGACCTGTCTGTATCGGTGGTGCAATTTGTCGCCCAGTATCTGGGTTCCATCGTCGTACGGTACCATCTCCAGATGCACTTGCTACCTGCTGGGCATCGGGGAACCAATCGAGGCATGTCACTGCAGCATTATGTCCCTCCCATGGATCGCCGACTATCTTTCCTTTGTTCCTGTTCCACAGCCATACTCTGCCATCTTTGCTTCCACTGACGACCATTGTTTCATCCGGAGATACTGCCATTGCCCCTATACCTTCCCCGTCACCTTCCCAAGGTTCTCCTACCGGTTTCCCGTCTCTTCTCCACTGACGAATCGAGCCATCGCCCGATGCGCTCATCACATTGTGGCTAGTGTCCACACAGGCAAGGTTCCATATGCAGTGGGAATGTGCCTCGATGACGCACAACGGCGTCAAGCTCCCTGCTGGACGTTCTGGCGCAGGTTTCTTCCATGAGGTAGTCCGAGTATTGTGGTTGACGAAGTAGGATCGACCGAGTGGTGATATGTACCACTCGCATCCGGAAACAAGCCGACAAGGCCGATCTATGCTCAGCTGTGAGTGCTTTGCTCGTATTAGCACTTTCTTAGCTCACCTAGTCTCACTCCGGGTGAAGGTCTGTGAATTGAAACGATGTGCAAGCTGTCATCTTGATACTGGGTGACATCCTCCAGCTGATACTGGAGCCATCCAGGAGGGAGCGCCTGATTCCCCCCTGCTTCGTGTTGAATCAACCAATAAGTACTTATCACAGCGCAAATACTCACTGCTCCAAAGTGCGTCCTGGCGGTGCTGTGCACCATATGGTGGCGGACGGTCCGTCGTCGTTGGACGTGCCGGTGATTCTACCAATGCTCCTCGTCCTACTTCTCTCTTTTTCGTTGACCCGCCTGACTTTGCATTTTCCCACATTCGACACTGATTGATAAAGATCTGAAATTGTATCGGTCGCCGATTCGGCGTGCGTTATTGCAATGTGGGAAGTGGGAGAGTGAAGACGACCGAAAGACAGCAAGCTTCGCGGTCAAGTTTCCACCGTGACGTACATGCATATCATAGTGAATGTCCGAGGTGAACGGCCGTTGACACATGTTTAGTCCCTGATCCGAGTCATATGAGTAAGAACCTTGCCATGTACGAGCAGATATCTGCAGATGCCCGGAGCAGAAGTTACACAACGACACCCATAAGAGAAACAAAGCATGACAAGCGGGAGGCAAGCGGTGTTTCAACGTTTATGTAACACCGTCCCGCAGAACAGATTGTAGCATAGACAAGTCGTTTAGTGCGCACTACACATCGTTCATATCTTCTGTCGTTTGATATGGCTCCGCTACCACCAGGCTGATCTGTCACGTTGAGAAAAAAATGGACGCTCAGGGGATTGAACCCTGGACCTTATACAATTCGGATGCTAATGCAAAGCATACGCGCTACCACTGCGCTAAGCGCCCCTGGTTGGAGTCATGACTTGTGAGACCATGAGGGCAGTTCCACACTTGGGTGCCGCTGAGCTCAAAGGTTGAACTTAAAATTAGCCATGTGAGCGATTTGTCATTCCGTCGGTAAGCTGGGCACAAAAAGTGGTTCGATGCAGTTGGCGATATGAACGTAATATATAAGAAATTGCACCGAACGTTGCCATAGCTCTTGGTACTTACTTACCTCCTGCTGGTTTGGTCAAGTCAAGTAAAATTCCAACCCCAGATTCGTGTCTGTTCTTGTTTGTTAGACGCCATGGATCTCGTGTTGCACCTCGCAGATGACTATCTTCTCGACAAAGTATGGGCGCGTCTCCTTCCTCTCGGTGATTACCTGGGCAGCTCCCCACATGCGACGACCTCCAACTTCACGTCGATATCCTATACAACACAGTCTGCTTGGCCTCGCGATTACATCCCGAGACAGATTATTTCTCTCAGCGTCATCACCCTCATTGGCATTCACTGCCTCTACTTCGTGTTTGCATGGCTTTCGTACAGATACATATTCAACCACGACATGATGCGCCATCCACGCTTTCTAGAGAATCAGGTCAAAATGGAGATAGAATCCAGTCTACGAGCATTCCCCGTGATGACCCTTCTCACCCTACCATGGTTCCAAGCAGAGGTTATGGGCTACTCCAAACTCTATGATAATGTGGACGACTACGGTTGGACGTACCTTGTCCTATCAGTACCATTGTCAGTGCTCTCGGTTTCAGTCACCATTTTTACTCATTATGCGTCATCAGGTTCCTGTTATTCACCGACTACGGTATTTATTGGGTGCACCGCCTCTTACATCACCCAAGCATATACAAAACATTCCACAAGCCCCACCACAAGTGGATAAGTACGTTGTGCCGCTCTATATGTCGTCTTCTCGCGCCTAACTGTTTTCGTAGTACCGACGCCATTCTCCTCTCACGCGTTTCACCCTGTGGATGGTTACCTTCAATCTGTCCCATATCACACCTTCATCTTCTTATTCCCTCTTCAACGGTGGCTGTACCTCGGTCTCTTTGTTTTCGTTAATTTTTGGACCATTCTGGTGCGTGTCTTGCCTTACTCAGACGTATTTCATCTCAACATCAATGATTCCAGATCCACGATTCCGATATGGTTACAGGACACCCTCTCGAAAAGGTGATAAACGGACCCGCGCATCACACGCTGCACCACCTTTACTTCACGGTCAATTATGGACAGGTACGATTTACCGTTTACGCCATTTCTGGTTATCTCCTAACGCCACGCCTAGTACTTTACATGGGCTGATCGCGTCGGTGGTTCGTACCGCCAGCCGGAGTCGTGCCTTGATCCCATGCTCGAGGTCAAAAAACTTCAATGAAGGTCTTGATCGCGGCGAACCTACTTTATCACCTTTAGTTATAGACTGTCACCCCTCGGACCACCTCATACCCGAACACCTACATACTGCTTGGAGCTAATGTGTTTCCCGTCGTCTATGCATCGCATACTCCTTTTCGCTTAAATCGCTAGGACTATCAATGACATGACACGTTATTTGTTTGGGAACTGCCTAGCCTCGACTTTCAGTCTACCACACAGATCACCTTGCCAGCCGCTTGGTTAACTTCCATATATTCGTGAGCTAGGCCTGTGTCTTCCATCCTGAAGACCTTATCAACATCTGCGTTCAACACACCTCGCAACTGCACCCACAACACACTGCAAGGGAGTAGTGCTTATGTCGATTATATCATTGTGAAGTGCTGCGAAGGTGATCAACGGACAGAACTGGAGTCAAATTCCCTGGACTTCGGCAAACTTTGCATTCACCATGACCCTCCAGTGTCAGACTCGTGTGCAATTCGGCGCCATCCGACAAGTTCCGCGCACTTGTCGGCACTGAGGCGTTTCGCACCAGTGCGAGACGCTCCTTCGTACGAGTATATTTCGAGTCTCGACCGTCCATGGTCACATGACAAGAATCGTGGCACTTTGTCCTCGAGGCTCGAGTAGTCACTCCACGTGCCGACCATGTCCAAGCAAGATTGGCGACTACTTATCTCCCCCATAATCGGAGAGATCTCTCACAGCAGGCGTGATCCTACCTGCGCGATATGCCGCTTCTCCGTCGTTGGATGAGACGCATTGCTGAGATGTCCCAGCAATTCTCTCCCCAGGACAATACAGTGTTGCCCACACCATTTTCAGAGGTAATTTGTATTTCTCTTACTGTAACTGCGGATTTTTGATCCATACCCGTGGGGTCGCCCTTACATCGATGTGCAGGTGCGTTCTTCCTCTTCTGCTCTTGTGCTTCCTGTGAGTTTAGCATCACACCTTTTAGTCCCATCCATTAGCTCCCCCCGAAGAAATACTACAAGACCTCACAAGTCACATCACCAAGGACGACGATTCCCCCTTTGCCGCTGGCGCGTTTGGAGCAGTATGGAAATGTACCTACAAAACAGATCGCGGACCAATCAAGGTTCGTTTGCAATACTGTTTCTGTCCACTTCCGTGAAATGGGAATTCGCCAGGTCGCAGTAAAATCGTTACATATGACTGAGCAAGACAATACAATAAAGAAAAATTCCCAGGCGAGTGCCTCGACGAAGGTCTACATCACCACTCACGCCAAGTGTTGCCATTTTGCAGAGGATACAGCGTGAACTCCGAATATGCGCAACATTGCACCACGAAAATATTTTACTTTGTCATGGTTACGCACATGGTTTTAGCCCACTCGAGGCGATAGTCAGCGCCTGGGCGGAGAATGGAACCCTTTCAACTTATCTCAAGCATACGCATGACATTCTTACCATTGATATGCGATTCAGGCTTGTAAGTCATCCCTTGTAATACACGCACTAGTAAACGGTGACTGAAGGCATCATTAGCTCAGGGATATTGCAGCTGGCCTGCAATATGGTACGTGATAGTGGTGACAATCCCACTTGAACTGGAGTTATAACTTCCATTGTAGCCCACACCAACAATGTCATTCATGGTGACTTGACTAGCGTAAGTTCAACCTTCCCAATCGGTTCTAAGTGTATTCACATATTAACTCCAGCTGAATGTTCTCGTTCGTGGCGATGGCACTGCTTGCCTCGCCGATTTCGGTCTTTCCCTGATGTACTCCGAGGTTGTGAGCATCTCCAAGGCCGCCTGGACCTCATCATTTCACGGAAACCGTCCGTGGTTAGCTCCTGAGCTACTTGAAGACACGGAAGACGGACTGCCAGTACGACCAAGCAAGACTAGTGACATATATGCCTTTGGTGGCATTATGCTACAGGTATGTCGGACGATTTTCCACCGTTGCAAAGGGATCGCTAGCTCTGGCTTTAGGTCCTCACCAACAAAACTCCATATTATTACCTATCGGAGCCAGTCATCATTCTTTCCATATGTACTGGGGTCAAGCCCTCCCGATCACGTTATCCTACATTCTCCGATAAGTATTGGCATTTCATTGAGCAATGTTGGTCAACTGCGACACAGGATCGTCCGTCGACGGAGAGTATTGTGGAAATGATCAGGGATGAGCTAGAGTCAATTGTGTTACCTCACCAAGCGATGCCGGACTCTAGTACGGCCACTATAAGCAGTCACTACTCCCAGCCCCACTCCCCAGCCCTCCTCGGGACACTACGAGACCTCACAAGTTACATCACCAAGATCAAAAATCATCCTGTTGCCCGTGGCAGGTTCACGGAGATATGGAAATGTACTTATCAAATGGGACGTCAACAGGTCAAGGTTTGTTTGCAAACATTGTCTTTGATCCTTCTGTGATATCATTGAGAAATCGACAGGTTGCGGTGAAATCATTCCTGGTTTACGCGTTTGATCAACCAGATGAATTAGCGGAGAAATATGAAGTGAGTGGCTCAATGAGATCTGCATGGAGGTTGCCATTTCACAGAGGATACAGTGTGAGCTCAAAGTACTTGCAAGACTCAAACATGTGAATATTCTGCCCGTGTATGGTTACACATGTGGTTTCGGCCCACTCAGGGCAGTTGTCAGCCCTTGGGCAGAGGGCGGAAACCTGACAACATTTTTGGAGCATGAGGATATGGCTCTTACTGTTGTCAGGCGATTCGAAATTGTAATTCTTCCCTTTTAATGCGTATAAATGTCACCCTGATGGCAATGCTAGCTCAGAGATATCACAGCTGGTCTACAATATCGTACGTAGTAATAACAATCCCCCCTGAGCTGGAGCTATAACTTCCTCGGCAGTTCATACCAATGATGTCATTCATGGTGACTTAACTGGGGTGAGTTCCACCTTCCCGACCATCTCAAGTACATTAAAATATTTAAATCAGTCGAACATACTCATTCATGATAACGGCACCGCTTGCCTTGCTGACTTTGGTTTGTCCCTGATGTACTCCGGGGTTACAAGTGTCTCCGAGACCACCCACACTTCATGCAGAAACTACGCATGGTCGGCTCCGGAACTGCTTCAAGGTGGAAAGGAGAATGAACTTCCAGTACAACCAGGCAAGCATAGCGATATCTATTCATTTGGTGGTATCATGCTACAAGTATGTCGAACGATTTTCAATGTCCCTGACGACATAATCAGAGTGGTCTTTAGGTCATCACCAGCAAAATCCCCTATTATTACCTGAGTGCAGCAGCCATCGTCTACTGTATTGGCGCTGCCAGGATCAAGCCTTTGCTATTATATTATCCTGGTGTCTCGGAGAAGTATTGGCGCTTTATTGAGACATGTTGGTTGGATGCCACCCAGGCTCGTCCACTGATAGAGGAAGTTGTCAAAATGGTCAGGGAGGAGCTGCAGTTGCTGTATTTCATACAAACATTATCAGATGTGAGTGCCTCTAGGTCCGACCTGTTACGACTCAATATAACAGGTCAATTTCAGCACTTTCCCTCAATTCCCTCTGAAGAGTTACCGCAAGACCTCACGGGTCACATCACCAAAACTGGAAACTACCCCAATGCCCGTGGCGGGTTCGGAGAGATATGGAAATGTATCTACAATACAGATTGCGGACCTATCATGGTTAGCTTTCTACGTTGTTTCTGATTACTTGTGTGGATTTGATACTTCAGTAGGTCGCAGTGAAATCGGTGCTGATGTATCCTTCTGATACCGATGATACAATGAAGAAGAAACAGAGCGAAGTAAGTGCCTCGATGAAGGTCTGCGTGCATTAGCACTACTAACAGTTGGAGGTCGCTATTTGCAGAGGATGATGCGTGAACTCAAGACGTGCGTAAACCTCAAGCACCGAAATATTTTGACAGTGTATGGTTACACATTTGGTTTTGGCCCACTTCCGGCAATAGTAAGCCCTTGGGCAGAGAATGGAAACTTGATGGTCTATCTTCATGTGCGTGACACTCTTACCCTTGTCAGGCGATTTCAGATTGTAAGTCTTTCCTTGTGATGTATATAAACGACGCACTGACGGCATCGCTAGTTCAGAGACATCGCAGCTGGCCTGCAATATCGTACGTGTTAGTGTCTATACATTGACCTGGAGCTGTGACTATTCCTTGGCAGTTCACGCCAACAATGTCATTCATGGCGACTTAACCAGCGTAAGTTCAACCTTCTCGGTTGCTTAAAGTGTATATTCAAATGTTAATTTCAGCCAAATGTACTCATTTATGGTGATGGCACTGCTTGCCTTGCCGATTTCGGTCTTTCCCTCATGTATTCCGAGGCTGTGGGCATTTCTCAGGCTTCCTGGACTTCATCATTTCACGGCAGCGTTCGATGGATGGCTCCTGAGCGGCTTGCAGACTCGGAGGCTGGAATGCCAATACGGCCAAGCAAGCCTGGCGACATCTATTCCTTTGGCCACATTATACTCCATGTATGTCTTGGGAACTGTCAACCTTCCGCTGGGATCATTAACTCCGTATTTTAGGCACTTACCAGTAAAATACCCTATTATTATCACCGAGGTGACGCAGCTCTCATGCAATGCATAATAACCGGTGTCAAGCCTTTGCGATCGCGTTACCCTGCGTTTTCGGACAAGTATTGGCATTTCATTGAGCAATGTTGGTCAATTGCACCTCAGGATCGTCCGTCCGCAGAGAGAGTCGTTGAAGTGATCAGGGATGAACTTGACTTACTGTCCAATTCCGGCGATCATGATTAACTGTTTTGCGTACGCCTTGAATTTATATTTATTTACATATGGTTCATCCGACAATATGTTTCAGTTTCCAGGGGCTTCTGTAGCTGCTTAATTAATAGCGACTGTGTCAGACATGTCAGATTGCATGTGGCGAGGTCGTAACTCGTTAATGCTACATCCGATAACTTCGCAACTTGCTGTGAAGGACACAGTGCTGCTTATATTGCAAACCTGCAACAATGCTCGTCAATCAGATTCGCATAGCTACATGTCTGGCTGGTCATCCATGCCGTCCCAAGGTGATTTCTACTAGGGTTCAGGTCTCAGATCTCGATAGGGTGTGCATTCCTCCCCCATACTGCCCATGATAACAGTCACAATATCGCCCTTTCAGCTCTTACCCTTTAAGCGTCGTGACGCATTTGATACACATTCTGCAGGGGAACTGCAGGACTCAGGAAACGCCCCTGTCGTCGGGTGAAGCTCCTAGCTCAGAGCGGTTGAGACCGAATGCCCGCACCCGAATGAGGACATGCCCGGCTTTGGGACTGGGCTTGGAGTGATGTTGACCAGCTCTGAGGCAATGGGGACTCGAGGAAGTACCCCATCGACGAGCGGAGCGCACGTGTTAGTGCGGGAGAATATTTATACGTGCTTTCGCTCCTACACTCAACAAGTTAGTCAGCGCATATGACAAAGGTTCCATCAAATGAAAATATACAGCCATGCTATTAATGCAACACATCGACAAACGACATATGTATGTAGATAGCGTACTACTCGTACTCAAAACTGTTACCGTACTACTTCTTTGGTCTCCTCTTGACCTCGTCGTCCTTGCAAGCGTGGAGCATGAGTTTGTTGGGGTGTCCTGGCGTCATACCGCTGTGGCCCTTGGACCAGTCGTATGAGACGGCATATGCAAAGATAGTGCCGTTGCGGTTGAACGTAGTGGCACTGATGGGCCCTGGGGCTGCTTCAAAGGCTAAGAAGAGATATAATCAGTACATCTCAAAAGGCCGAATCAGAGTAACGGTCTACTTTTTAGTCGTGTACGAGCATCTTTGTCCCAGAAGTGGATAGTCCCATCAGAGCCTATGTTGGCCGGATCAGACCATTGAAAACCATCCAGCAACACGGAACTTGTCGCTTACCGCAAGTAGAGAAGGTTCCATGCACAGGATGGAATGATATGTCATTAACGGCGTACACGAGAGACTGATCCTTGGCATTCGGCGTCTGATCTTTTCGATGGCACTTGAACGAGAAGTTGTTCCTGTAGAGCACGTGAATGCGGGGTAAGAGATAATCATGAAATACCCATACGAGCTATCTTTCTCTTCGACGTATCTGCAAAATGGTGAACTCCCAATAACCTATCACCTAATCGAATTACGTACTGAATTGCAACACGACCCTCGACACTACCCACTGCAAACCCACTGTTCGTAGAGTTGGTAAAGCATGAAACGACGCGTGTTTGCCATTTGAGTGGAGAAGCGAGTGTCTAAACCGGTAAATATAAGTAATGCGTGGGTGAATTGAGTGCCCCCTTTGTGAACATACTTTGTATGCTGTGTTAGGGTTTGAGAGATTAAAAATCTGGATATGGCGTTCTGCGGTAGCCACCACCATAAGAGGATATTGAACGTCCATGCTGTAGCAGCGCTCTGGAAGCTGGACAGTGGCAATAGGAGATGGCGTTCTCATATCCCAGTACTAGTGATGACAGGAGTTGTAAGACACATACATACGGTACAAAGGCTGCAGGAGACTTACTTTGACGGTCTTGTCCCAACTGCCAGTTGCCAAAATGCCACCCTGTGGTGTCTCGATCCACTTCACAACCTTCACAGGTGCATCGTGCTGTGCCACCTGCTGGGACTGTCCATTCGTAATATCAAACATGCGTGCAGCATTGTCTGCACCCCCCGAAATCACTTTGTTACCCTCCTAGAGGTAGAAGAGCAGATAATTCAGCCATGCAAGATATACATCGAATGGAATACAGGCCCACTTTGTTCCAGCACACGCTCAACACAGGTCCTTGGTGGCTATACATAGCCTTGCCTTGGGTCTGCCCTCCAGCGCCAACTTCATACAAACGCACCTATCAATGCATAGATCATGACGCGAAAACTCTGGATGGTTTCTGCCACTACTTACATTGTTGTCCCAGCTTCCTACAGCGAGATAGTCGGCCGCAGGGGAGAAAGACAAGGAAGAGATGGAGTCAGTCGGCGCCTCTGGGACTTCAATATCCTTTTCTGCAGGCGCCGCGGTTGTTGTCGATGTCGTGCCCGCGTTGAAGAACGACATCGCGGTCCAAATCAATCGACACTGAGAAGATTGTGAAGGTGCAATTTAAGTCACTTAAGGCAACATGAGTTTGAGGAGGTTCTAACTCTGGTCACTACGGTGGCGTGGTAATTTAACTGCCACCGTTATAAACATTGAGATCATTCAAATCAGACATGGCGGGTTGGCGTAATGGTAACGCGCTAGTTTCCGGTTAGAGATCGCTAGAGATTCTGGGTTCGAGTCCCAGGCCTGTCGCTTTTTCTTATTTGCGGTTTGTTCTTCCTTTTTTTTGCAGTCGAGACCTCGGCAGTGCTTGGGACGCTTGGAAATACATTCACCACATAAAATACAGGGAGTAGTATACTGAGAATCTATAATACACATGTGAAAGTTCATGACCGTGACCGCCTATCTAGCGTCTTCAGTCAAATTTGGGAGTGTCGAATGTGCTTTCACGGTCTAAATGCAGAGTTAGAGTAAGCGCAAGAGTGTTAGTACCGAGATCACTCACCCTTTCCGTGAGCATAGATGAACTCTTTGTCCTTTGCGGCCATATGCATGATGTATGCCGCCTTTGCCTGAGCTTCCGTTGAAACCTTCGGATTGAAGAAAGCACCCGCACGGATAGCGGCGGCGGCAACGTGATACCTAGACGTGTGATTGCAAAGCATCATCTGCGAAAACATCACATCAAAATGAGAGATAGCTAATTGCTGCGGGTGACGCACATCGAATGGAGAGGTTGTTGTTCCCTCTTCACGATACCCCTCGATGGTGATCCTGTCCTTACCAGACCTATCAGAGTCCCAACTTTTCAAGCCAGGCCTGCCAAAGAGTAAACCTTTCACTTCAATGGGGTAGCCGTGGTAGTTGATGATGATATTCTTGTCCCTGGTGAAAATCGTATCGAAATCATCGTTGCTCAAGGCATGCGGGTGACTGCCATGGGGTCCGAGGATCATGAGGTCTGTCACGTTGACGACGCGCACTCTCAGGCCAGGAGTTATCTTGCGAAGCAGCGCAGCTGCTGCTATAACTTCGAATGTTACTTCCACACCGATACCAACGAGGACACTGGTTATCTCGAATCAGTCCAAGCTGCAGTTCTGCAAATAAAATACTCACACATCTGGGTTCACGCCTTCATCGACGCTAGCAAACTTCCAAACGGACGCTCCCGCGATGCAGTGCTAGCAGACAATAAGCAAAATGTGCGCAAGCAACAGGAGCCATCATCTCACCATGTCCGCTTCCTCAGGACTCAGCCAGACGGGCGTGGGTTGCTTGCTCCCGACCATCAAGTTCACGTAGTTTTTCGCCCTCAAGCAATGAGCCACCGTGGACAAGAAGCAGTTTGCATCCGGCGGCAAGTACACACGCGCCAGAGTTGGCTTCAGATTGAGTACGGCACCAATGAAGGACGGGTTCTGATGAGAGAATCCATTATGCTCCTGACGTGTCCAGGTAGATGTCTCGAGATAATTCACGGAACCGACGTCGTGTCTCCAATCAGTCTCATGGGCCTGGAGTTAAGTCATGAACTATGCGAGCTAACTATAAAACAACGACGGACCATCTTTGTAAATTTGCTATACTGCACCATCATGGTGTGTACGATGCCGAGGAAAGCCTCGTAGCTCGGGAAGAGCGCAGTCCTGCCAGTAAGAGTGTACCCTTGCAACATGCCTTGGCAGGTATGCTCAGACAATATCTCAATGACGCGTCCGCCCTGAGCGCGGGATGCAACATCCCACTGGAGATTACGTCCAGTGACATCAAACACCGCATCTAGTTTATTGGATACGAGCTCGTCAGGGGAGAAGATCCGGAACGTGGTTGGATTCCTAGAGGATGGTTAGCAAGGCCCACACTTGTAACTGGAAAACATACGCCTTAATCGTATCCCTCAACAGGGTTCCAACTACCTTCATGCAACTTGCCTGTGATCCCTTCTGCACCCCAAGGCGAACCCATTCGGGAACTTGAATGGGCTCGAAGGCAGCATACGCTTCCTTCCTGCAACCGAGCTTTTTCTCCTTCTTGTCAGGGACGATGCTTAGCAACTCTTTAGCAGGAGCACCCTCCACCCCTGCCCCGCCCTTCGTAGCAAAAAGCTCATGGGGGCCATAGCTTTGAAGCCATTCCTGGAGGCACTGAAGCTCCTCCTTGGATGTTTTCGCTCCCGGCAGCGGCACTTGATGTGAGTGGAATGACCCCTCAATAAATTCACCGTGGAGCATCTTGGGACCGGACCAACCCTTTGGCGTGCGGAGGATCAAAACCGGCCAGCGCGGCTTCACTATAGGATTTCCCGAGCGAGCCGCGTTCTGAATACGGGAAATTTCAGCCAGAGCCCACTCCATAGACGCAGCCAGATCCTGGTCGATGTTTTCCAAGTCATCAACAATTCGAACTTGATAACCGTAGCCGCTGAAATAAATACGTCAGACATGGAATCTACATATCATAGTTCAAGCTGACCTGAACAGGCAAGTGAGCTCTTTGTCATCCATGCATCCAAAGATGGTTCGTTCGGAGATCTTGAACCCGTTCACGTGCAGGATAGGGAGAACTGCGCCAGATTCGGCGGGGTCGATGTACTTAAACCCATGCCAGGCAGTTGCAGTTGGACCAGTTTCAGCCTCGCCGTCACCAATGATGCAGGTGACGACAAGATGAGGATTATCCATGACGGCACCGAAGGCGACACTGAGGGCATAACCAAGTTCACCACCCTCATGAATGGCCCCGGGTGTTTCAGCATTGATATGACTGGTGTAAATGGTAAGGTTAGGATGCACCGCGACTGGCCAGCCAGGATTGTAACGAACCTTGGGAAACCTCCAGGTGAACTAAACTTTGCGATGAGCCTTGTCAAACCGGCACGGTCCCTTGTGTAACGCTCCCAGAAGGGAGACAACGAGTCTTCGATCCACAAGGATGCCAGAATGGCAGGTGCGCCATGACCTAAAGACAAGAAGAGTTTAAGCAAAGATCGTCCGCATAGTATCACGTGATGCATGAATGGACATCACCAAGGAAATTTAACTCGCCTGGGCCGACTACTAACAAAGCGTCGAGGTCCGTCTTCTTGATAATCCTATTGAGGTGTGCATATACTAAAACTAGGCCGGGACAAGTGCCCCAATGACCAAGAAGTCTTGGTTTAATGTCATCAAAAGTCAACGAGCGCTCGAGAAGGACATTATCCTCTAAGAAAATCATCGCTGTGGAAGATAATTAAGACTTTTCCTACTATATCTTTGGGTTCTGACGTACCAGCAGCAATGTAATTGGCTGCTCGCCTGAACTTCTGAACAGCGCGGAGTTCAGGTTCCGTAAGGACATTGCTCGTTTTGAGTTGAACAGCATACTCGCGAACTGAGTCGGGGAGATGAGAGGGGTCGGGTGGAGGATTTGGCTGAGCGATTATCTGACCAGGCATGTTTGGTTTTACGAAGATGTCAAGAAACTCTAGGTCGAGGGATATAAAAGTCTATCGCCTTCACAGACCCGGTGGTGGTTAAAGGTGCGTCTACATCGATCTACCGCACTATATTGGTGCCTCAAGCGTATGACGGAGGTATGACTTCAGCAGTGGCTACTAGGGGCTTCTATCCTATTTGGAATTTGGCATTTCAAAGGCCAGTTGCCTTTTAGAGCCACGCTACGGTGCTCCAAGCATACTATTACCATTCAAGTACACCGTAGTGGTAAATTTACATTCAATTACATTGTTTGACCAAGAATCCTTCGTGGTGCTAATCTGCTCGACATGAGCGACTTTTCAACACTTCAGACAAGGAAATTACTCACTGAACGGAAATTCATTTAGATTCGGGCGATTGACGGATTTCACTCCCCCTCGAATGAACGAAGTTGGTCTACCGGGAAAACAATTTATTCTGTCAAAAGACCCTGAACGGCGCGTGCTAAACATGACCAACAGCTGTTTCAGGAAAGAGTTAGAAAAATCAACCAGTAATTCACGGGGCTGTTCACCTGTTCACCTCGAAAGCTAGCAGAGAAGAGAAGATAGAATTGGGAGTACTTCTTGTTGAAGAGAAGCGTGTGGAACGGAGCAGTCCACTAACAGATTATTATTGATGGGGGTTACAAACTCGTCACTTGGGTAGGCTACTGTGGGTGGGTAGGTATATGTAGTAAGTACCTCGTGTACTACATGAGGCTAACACGAGTACGTTCGATCGAAAATTCCAACAGAGCGCTTTGAAGTACAGCATTCCCGACTGCGCGATGATTTATACGCGAGAATCCGGAGAGTGGATGGATGCATGGGCATGATGCATGCAGTTGGACCTAAAGATAAACCTTGTGGGAGGATCGTTCTGAAATCCATTGGTATAAATTATTTATGGTGGGATTGAAATTATCCAGTTTGCTTCATACGAAGGAACGACTGTCAAGTTTGCTGATGTTGCCTTCGATTCTCTGCCTAGGGGAGATGCTGTTGGTGGCGATTTACCCTTGAGTTCATCCAAGTAAGACAGGTTGTCCTCTGTTCAATTGGCATGCAAGCGTTTCCAGTACTAAGTACTGTAGCTCCTGTGTGAATTACTGGAAATGCTCTGCTAACTTCTCAATCAAATTACCTCGGCCAGAGGACATGAACCTTTTGGTGCGATTGGCTTTTGGCCGGTCGACAAAGGTTCCGTAAGGATGTTGCTCATTTTGAGTGGAACAGCATAGTACTCGCGCACCGAGTCTGGGACATGAGAGGGGCCGGGTGGAGGGTTTAGCTGAACGATTATCTGACCAGGGCCGTCACCAGGCACGTTATTTTACGAAGATGTAGAAACTCTAGGTCGAAGAATGTCGTCCTCACAACACCGTGGTGGTTGTGACGTTGAATGTGCGTCTACATCGATCTACCACATTATCGTCATCATGATACGCTTGAAGGTCACAAACTGGCGCCATACTTCAGCAATGGCTACTAGTAGTAGGGGCTTCTATCCTATTTGGAAATAGGCATTTCAGTGAATTTAGGCTGGTTCACAGCCACAGCTACGACGAACAAAGGCCACCCTTGGCAGCACTTTTTCGCGGTTCCCATGGTCTGTTAGACCCAGTTCCTGTGTTATGGGAAACTAGTCTAACAGACCCACCTCTCGTAGAGGTATCCCACTGAGTTCCCGAAGCGGATTGTCTGTACCCTTGTGAGCCTCGTCCATTCCCACCCGAGTGTTGCCCCCA
Source organism: Rhizopogon salebrosus TDB-379 (assembly GCA_029603245.1). NCBI lineage: Eukaryota > Fungi > Basidiomycota > Agaricomycetes > Boletales > Rhizopogonaceae > Rhizopogon > Rhizopogon salebrosus. The sequence continues at coordinate 65,245 of MU837053.1, read as the reverse complement.
GCAGTCCCAGGCAGTGGTGCTGGAGAGTCGGGTAGTGGCGCTGGTAGGGTTTCTGGGGCTTGGAAAGTCGCACTGGAGGCTCGAGAGGAGGTGCTGGAGGCTCACGAAGAGCCGCTGGATATTATATGAAGCAAAATAAGAGTGTGAGCTAAAAATAGATGGCGGGAGGATGGGTCCGAAGTTTCCCATAACATAGAAACCGGGTCTGAAGACCATTATTGAGGCTGAAAAGTGCTGCCTAAGGTGATAAAGGCAAACTCATCACGCAAAGGGGTTACCTTTCAGGGCCCACACGAACTTGAAAGCGCGCGGAACGAATGTCTCGACAATAGCGACTTAAAACTCATTGGCACACCATTGCACACGGTAATGGTAAATGAAACTAACTTACAGTTACTCCTCAATTACAGCGTGGAACGTAACAACTTGTAATTATAATGACTAACCAGTAACTATATAGTCACTTGTCTTGGTTTGTCTTGCGGTCACCGTGGTTATACAATAACTGACGACCCAGACACCGCCCGGGCACGCCCGTACTTCAAGTGATCCCTACTAATCTAACACAGCGCGGTTAGGGCACCGCAGTCAGCGCCCGGAGTTCACAGCTCATCCTCAAACATTCTCCTATGACTACGGTGCGCCGCCAGCAACCTCCGGATGAACACTTCATGTCGGTTATCTCCTTGGCAGCAACGAGTGGTGTCCTCACCACTTCCTGGCATCGACCACACCCACCATATTACGATCTGCAGCATGAGTACTTCATACATAGTGCCATTAGTGGTTATCCATCCGACGGGGCGCCCAGCAGCATTGCGACAAAGTTATTTTTTGAAAGCCGGTTCCCTGTTTGACGGCACCCCTGCCACGGAACTTTTCTTCAGAGGTACAGTGGATGCATCGTATTTTCTTTTTTATAAAGGCACAATCTAACTAGAGGTATCCACTATCCTCACCAAGTTCCACCTGCCCGTCACCAAGTGCATACATCGTGCCGTTAGATCTACTCTCATTACTAAAAAAAACGTAAAGATGTCCTAGTCCTCAAGAAGAAGTTTCAAACTGGCGAGTGATTATTTACATTCATTAGTAAACTATTCTGCGGGGTTCGGACTATAACTAATTCAATCCTACACCCGTATATTTTGTTGCATATCAACAAATTCACAGTAACTTCCTTTGGAAGGGCCCATGCGCTTGGTAATCTATATCACTAAGTAAGCGTGATATACAATTACATTGTTCAGCCAAGAATCCCTCATGGTGCTAATCTGCTTGACATGAGCGACCTTTTGACGCTTCGGGCAAGGGAGCTACTCACTGAACTGACATTCATTTAGATTCGGGCGATTGACGGATTTCACCCCCCCTCGAATGAACGAAGTTGGTCTACCGAGAAAACAATTCATTCTGTCAGAAGACCCTGAACGGCGCGTGCTAAACATGACCAACAGCTGTTTCAGGAAAGGGTTAGAAAAATCAACCAGTAATTCACGGGGCTGTTCACCTCGAAAGTTAGCTGAGAAGAGAAGATGGAATTGGGAGTACTTCTTGTTGAAGAGGAGCGCTCTGAAGAACAGCATTCCCGACTGCATGATTTATACTCGAGCATGGATGGAGGGCATGGGTTGGCCCCTAAGCCACATAATTCGAGCAGCTATGTGTAGGTTGGCTTGCAGTTAGAACAATATTATCACATCGACTGTAATAGAAGATGAGCGTTACAGATAAACCTTGTGGTGGGATCGCTTCTGAAATCAATCTGCATAAATGATTTACGGTGGAATTGAAATTATCCCATTGGCATAATACAAAGGAACAATTATCTTGCCTTCGATTGCTCTGCCCGGAGATGTTGTTGGTGGTGGTGATTTACCCTTGAGTTCATTCAAATAAGACAGGTTGCCCGTTGTTCGCTATGCGTACTAGTAGCATCTGCGAGGATCACTAAATGCTGTGCTAACTTCTTGATCTAATTACCTCGGCCCGAGGATATCAAAGCCTTTTGGTATGATTGGGATTTGGCCGGTCGACAAAGCTACCCGGGGACGGCCACCCTGTTATTATCCGGGGGCAATCGACCATCTTTGCACTCGCCACTAAGCGATGTCATCCCATAGCTCAAACGCCCTACCATGCCAGACCAAAGACATGTTTGGCCATCAAACAAGCGGCTAATCTGCGATTAGCTTAAAATGGCAAGCCCGCCAGCCGAAATGAATCTTCGAAGAACTGAATTCTCATATGACCGGGCCTGGCGCCATCCACTCTGGCCATGCTGGACGGCTGTGGTTAATATTATCCCTTAGAAAGACAATATAGCCGGCCATATATCGCAACCACAGCGGCAACTCAATGATCAAGTTACAGGAATATCACTATCACGGATATAAGCAGATGGGCTCCGAACCTGCTGTACTTGTGATAATGAAGGTAGCGGCCAGTCAAAAATAACTATTAGTTAAGTGGCTGTTACTGCAGGGCTGAGTCTGGGGGCTAAGTGCAACACAATGCGGAGGATGTGAATCCAAACACGAGTCGCCTTAACAAGCGTGGAAGCACAGCCCTCGTCACATCCTTCCATATTGCACGTGTTTCCAATGTTGAGGCGGTACCCAGACTTCCTGCAGTGTGGACTGAGCGAGGACGGAATCTCAGAAGTTATAAGTCGAACATCGCTGAGGATGCGTGACACGCCAGCTTGTCCTACACACCCATACTTTGACCATGCCTGGGGTACCGAGCATCAGAATAGCGTATGCAGCAACTAATTCAACCATATACTTCCTCCGGTTAACCTCGTCTTTTTCAGTATCATGGGGCCTTCCGGAAGCGGAAAGACGACATGTACGTAAATGAGAGTAAAAACCCACCGAAACCATGTATTGACCGCTTTTAGTCATTAATGAAGCCAGCGGGTCTGACTTCACAGTCGGAAAGGGTCTGGAGAGTTGCACAAATGAGGTGCAAGCAACCAAACCCTTTATGCTCAGTGGCCGGGAAGTGACGTTAATTGATACTCCTGGCTTTGATGATACCAACCGTAGTGACACGGACATCTTAGCAATGATAGGAGCGTACCTCTCGCAAACGTTTGTCTTCTGTCATTCGCGCTTTCTTCCGTCTGACCTAGACGTGCAGATACGAGCATGGTGCCAAACTCGCTGGTATCATTTACATGCACCGTATATCAGATATTCGCATGGGAGGAACGAACCGACGCAATTTCAAGATGTTCAGAGAACTTTGCGGAGAGTCCACACTCCGAAATGTGTTGATCGTCACGAACATGTGGAGTCAAGTCGCTCCTGACCTTGGGGAGATGAGAGAGAAGGAGCTAGAAGACAACTTCTTTAAACCAGTCCTTGCGAAGGGCGCGCGTATGTTGAGGCACGGAAGCACCCGTGAATCAAGTCACCGCATCCTACGATACCTGATTCATAACCAACCAGCGACGCTCCTCATTCAGGCGGAGCTCGTTAACGAGCACAAGACTATCGTACAAACCTCCGCAGGATTTGAGCTCGCACGAGTACTGAATGAACAACGAGAGCGCCATGAAGAAGTTGTAGCTCAGTTACGCATAGATATGGAGGCAGCGATCCGTGACAAGGACCACGAAACGAAAGAGGAGCTTAAGGAGGAGATCCGGAGTAAGCACGAACTGATACTGAAACTACAGGGAGAAAAGGAGCGGCTGGAAACAGAATTTAAAGCCGCCAAGGAGAAACTCGAGGCGAGGATCGGTGTCATGGAGGAAAGGCACCGTGAGGAAGCACGAGCCATAGACGTCTTGCAACAGGAGCTGGAGGCAGAGAAGAAAGAAAGGGAAAGGCTGTCTGCCGAACGGAATCAAGAGGAGCAGCGGTTACATCGCCTGGAGGAGGAGAATGCCAGACTCCAGGAAATGGAGCAACTAAAGAGCATCCGTGAACAGGATAGGCTTGCTACTATTCGTGCTGAACTGAAGGAAGAGCTTCGCAAGGAGGCAGAGCAGGAGAGCACAGAGCAGAAGGGGAGTGACGTCGGGCTGGTAGAAGAATTGATTTCCTGGCTGAAGTCGTGGTTGTCATGATGAAGTGTGGTTCAAGTGTGCTCATTATGTATTGCTGCTTGCATAATTTATTGATCCACCGTGGCAAAAGACTAAAACACAACGCCAGCGGCTCTCCTTGATTTAATTCCGCACTGTTAACAAGTCATGGTCCACGTCCGTATCAATGAGCGCGAGACTAACCCGAATCTGCACATCAACTTCGTCTCCGTTCTGCCTATGGTCGACGCCACCCTCGAGGACAACGCTCGACAACTCATCCGGGCGCTGGCAGCGCAGGTGAAACCCATCATGAAGACACACGGGTTCACCGTAAACAGCCTCGAAGAGGTACGTATCCAACTGCTTTTACTATCCCCTAGTTGGGCATACTATGTCTAGTCTATCTAGTACGAATACAACCGAGTGTTTGCAGGACGAAACTGGAACAACGGAGAGACTATTGGTGCGCATGGTGCTACACGGGACCTTTCGAGAGTTATACTGAGCATATCGATGCAGAGCTGGTTCTCAGGTCTGCTAGTGGTTCGTTTGTACCTATTCACTGGCTGATGAGCACATTGTGCCATGAAGTGAGTACCCTTCACGTCCTACGCGTCGGCCTAATCAACATCGGACGCGTTTTCTCGCGTTTAGCTCGCACACATCAAGGTCAGTCATACCCTCACACTTAGTTCGACTATTGGACACCTTACCATGCAGTACAGCACATGGATCATGGGCCTGCCTTCCAAGCCCTCTGGCGACAGCTACGCGGCGAAGTTCGCGCCCTACAAAATAGAGGCTATTATGGCGACGGTACGCCCCACAGCGCAGCCTCTCTCCAAATCACACACCTCGCATCTCTCCAGGTTATTGGTCTTCTGGGACCAGATTAGCCGATTCAGCAAGAATGGCTGGCCAAGGTATCGAGATGGGAGACCTTCCTGAATACATGGTCAGTCCTTTCCACACATCTGATTTATGCATCCGAGTCTTAGGTAGTCTGTGTGATAGTGTGGTGGGGCCCACTCACGCGCCCGGCCTGCCTCCTACAAACGACGCAAAAGGACTGCTAAATTTAGCGGGCCCTCGATGCACACAGGTATTCAGACCGAAAAGAAACGCAAGGCCGGTTCTAGGATTACGAATACTAATGCTTTCGGCTCAGAAGGCCAGGCACTGAATGAAGGTGCCATCGGAGAGAAGAAAGATGCCGGTACAGGATTTAGGAAGAAGGCCGGAAGGTTCGTATTTAGCCTTTTCAATCATGATGACGAAAAGCTCATGGTTGGCTAGTAAACGGGCACGAGAAGAACGGGCACTTGCTGCCGAGAGACGTATGGAGACCCTCAAAAGTCGGTCATTCTTCCCCTCGTGGGTTCTTTCAGGGAATTATATGAAAATCTATTTTAGCTGCATTCACCTCTTCTTCGGCGTCAGCAAGCTCCTCGCGCCTGAAGAACGAACCTACCTCAGATCCAGAAATAGAATCTGATGCTGAAGCACTGGAAACGGACCAAGACCGGCGAAGAACCATGCTTGAATCTGTCGGCGGACAAGAGCTCGACGAAATGAAAGCAGCAAGATATGATTTTTCTGAGGACTTCAGGCTCCCTGGAGATATTGCCGGCGGCTCGTGCAGTGATGATACCAATGCTATTCTATTGACCGATGAAAAGGCCGGTTCATCAACCAGACCTGGCAAGCATCGGCGTCTGGGGGATGAAGAAGTATCCGTAGCTAAGAAATCACGGACTTCTGAAGCCCCTAGCTCTGACAAGACAGAACATCAACCGGATGATTGGAACTGTCTTGTATGCACTTTGTACGTTGTCAAAGTTAGATTCGTTGACAGAATTGTTTTGATCTCGCCCTCACAGAACCAACGAATCAGAACATCTTGCCTGTTCTGCTTGCAGTACTCCGAGAGGAGACTCGGTTTGGGGCAGAGGTTCATGAACATCGTATACCAGATCTAGCAGTGTGTCATCATCATAATATGTTGTAACCCTAGGGATCGATTTCACTATCTACAACGCGAGAGCCCAGAGTGAGATAACAAGTACTACGGCTAAGTATGTAGAGTCTGCAATGTGCAAAATGTGATGAATAATGAAATAGTCAGCGCACAGTACGGAGACAGCGTCCAAGCGAGTGACAAAACAATGTAACAATGACAGAGTAAGTATAGGAAGATGGTCCAGAGTGAATTGTACATGCAAAAAAAGTTTTCATAGCATCCACGTGCCCGCGGCAAGAGAGATCAGTGTCAAGATAGCCAGTCCTACTCCCGAAAGGCTGCGAGGGGCGGCACCACTCCACCCAGGGGGGACACCTAAAGGAACCGAGGGTTGTGAGATGTGATACGTCGATGTCTCTATTGCACCGCTCGAGTCTGTCACAAGTAAAGTATATGCGCCAGACACCTGAGGGAGGGCAGTGGCATTAACGGCAAGCGTTCCTATGATGGGACTGTACGTGCTCGTCGCGAGCTCGGATTGTACAATCTGGCCATACTCGGCTGGAACAGAGGTATTAAATGCGTACGGAGGCGTCGTATAGGTGGGTGTAGAGAGGAGGAAGTTAGGCAGAGTGGTAGCGATCGTCGCAGACTCGGACGAAAAGAAGGATTCGACAGCCGCCAGAGGTTCCACAGACGCCGAAGCGTTGTTGCGAGGGTATAGCCCAATCATCGGGGGCTCCTTGTAGTCAATTCCATAACTGCACCCAGCTGATAAGCAGTGTGTGTAAGATATCAAGAAGTGAACACACCTCCATATCGAGTAGACGGTCCGCAAAAATGGGGCTCCTGGATGAGTGAAGTGGTAAGAAAATGGGCAGTGCAAAAACATACCAAACCACTATACCTAGCAACCAGTCGATTCCATCGGCACTGGGAGGGGAAGCCTTAGGCCAAGATAAACAGAGGTCCGGGTTCCCCTCAGCTGGGCCAATAATATAATCGGTAGGTTCCAGAACAAACGAGTTTCCATTTCTAAAGATATATTCAGCGCTGTACACAAGCTGTATGACCGGCCGCTAATTACCCGAAGCTGAAGGATATAGTTGCTGAAGAATCACAAGGTATGGCCCATTGGCCACCTTCAGCGTCGTCATTGTCAGCTCCTGCAATATTCGCGATAAATAATGACCTACTGGTGTCAACTAGGCGACTACTTGGAAATGAACCATACAGTCGTGTTACCTAGAAGGATATAAAGATGAGTCATTGAACAGGAAAATCGGGTCCTGACATCTTGATATGGGCCATACAGTCCCGGAGTGCCGCTGTGAGAGACTTCAGCACAGCACATGGATACATCATGAACCACGTACACGTCCAAAAGAGCAATTGATGAATTGCCACTCGGGACAGGATAGGTTGGTTGGGGCGTATACTCAGTGCCATTGACCTTGCAAGAAGTTAGTGTCATTACGCACCATGGATGCGAAAGCAAATGCCTTACTCCGAAACCACTCATTTGTATCGCCCAAAAGAAGTAGCCTGATGTATTCGTTTGCGTGCCAACCGGAGAAAATGGCACAACCTCATTCCATACAATCTGGCTAAAGTTTTGCACGACAGACACATCAATAGCACCTATCCCACACAAGGACATAAGTATCGTAGGTCAGGTAGTATCCAGGAGAGAATTACCGAGAGTAAAAGTTCCGGTGGCATTTCTCGTAAGGCTGAGTCCAAATATTGGATAGTCTAGCAACCCTTGCTCAGCCAAGGTCGAAAAGACTGGCGTGGCTATAACATGCGAGTGGAGGACCACATTCGTGAGGCTGCGCTTACAGTGATACACACCGAATCACATACCATCGGCAACCTCTGCGGAAATCTCTGACTGTCGCGAGAAACCTAAACCAAGGATACCGCTGACCTCATCCACCAGCGTAATGTTGGACTTTGTCACTACGCCTGCGGAAATGTAAAGGCGGAAAATCTCAATTTGAAAGTCGAGACTTACCGAATGCCTGATTTGGGACCGACACGTTTGCAATCTCCACAGTCTCTCTGGCGATGAACCCAGATGCACCTTGCCACATCATCAGCATCAGTTAGGATTAAGGTGATGGCGATGCATACCAGTCCCATCAGCGTAGCTAACGTTAAAACTGGTCTCGTTGTCGTTGATGGTCACAAATGTGGGACTGGCGTAGGTGAGGGGGTATCTTGGGACAGACGTGCATGTGCTGGTAGTGCATTCCGTTGAAGTAAGCCAGAAATCCGCAGAACCTGCAGATGTTGTCGCATGAAAGATTCCAGGGAAGCACGCTTCATACCTGTGTCAAGCGCAGCACGGAAGCTGATTTGACCAGCCTGGAGAACAACGTAGTATGTCCTGGCACAGTGGTTCAGCGAGAATGAGAATGAGGAAGTAAGCACTCACCCGTCGTGAGCAAGGGATACTGGCGAGATTCCAAAAGCGCCGGAAGTAGTAGAGTTTGCCACTTGACCAGCAAGCAAAGAAGGTCCACCCTGCAAGGATGTACTTGGAAAATTCAAGGTAACCGCAAGAGCATTTTCGAACTGCAATGCAAAGTTCAGGACAAGGAATAGGACAAGCATTATGAGCTCTTTAGTCTTAGAGCCAAAGTGTCTCCGACAGCAACATTCGAGTACTCGGAAATCCGAAGGGGGTTCTGTGGAAAGAGAACCAAGAACGGATCTCGACCTCTGTGATGTAGGACAACGGGGTTGAGCAGAACGAAATGATCAGTACACGCTGAGATGCTCACGTGACCGATTTCCCGGATCCCGAGTCGGAATGCACAGCGGCGGGCGGGCAACACTTGACCGAGAGCTTAAAAGCTTTGTAAAATAGACACCCATCTTTTAGGTTGTTCCGATTTCTGTCCATTGCAGTAATGTACCTCTGATTCTGAATGCCTGGTGTCGCCCGCTCGTCTGCCGTTCCCGCCGGCCGTTTTACACACAAGTTCATCGAAGGTGACAAGCTGCGCAGCCCCCTCAACGCACTTGTAATATGTATCACAAGAAATGTCGTGCCGTGAGTAAGAGTGTTTTGTCTGAGCATGATTTCTGGGGGTGACAGCGTTACGTAGTACGGTGGGATACCTATCACTAAAATTCTGGCATACACCGCATCTTCTGAAGAACTCGCAGCAGAAATTAGAAATTGGACAGCATGCATCGGCTCAAGCATCGGCAGGACCTGGACTGGATCACGCTGCGGCACATCTCAGACGCAGTATCCCTTACGATGCACTGACCGAAAGCACTGTATTCTGAGCCAAGACACCACTGCCTCGCCTGAGACTCGCACTACAGACATCAACCGCCGCCCGAACCTTGAGAAGCAGAGCGTCTAGGAAGAATAATACCAACTTGAAGTCTCGTTTCGCTTCAAGTCCAAGTCAGCCGAGTTTCAGGTGAGTCTGAGGCCCTGACAGCTTGACATGCTGTAGAAAATCATCAGCAGCAGCTCGTCATGCGAATCTAGTGTCCCCCATCCAGCGGTGCAGCATTCCAAAGCTTGCTCAAAGGAAGATTTGGCGAGTAGAAAAACACTATTCCAGACATACACATAATTGCACAGAGGTGATACATCCGAGAGATATCAACGAGTCACAGGAGGAGGCAAAGCCATATAGACGAGAGTATAGGAAACTATAGGTAACGAGCGTAACAAAGTGGTATCACAAGAACGGATAGAACATAAAGAAAATGTCTTAAAGATAGATAAAATCGAGTCGTCACGTCACCGTTTCGCGAACACCTTTTTCAGTAGCGCCAGGACCTTTGGGACGTTCAGCTGAACGTACTCTAAGTCCAGCAAGTGTTTGTTGTCTTTTTGCTATTGACAGAAAGTGAGCATCGGCGCTGTGTATCTGGGGGGATGACTAACCTTCTCCAATAGGTCGTCAATCTTCAGATCCATTTCGAGAATGGCCTTTTCCCGACCCTTGTAGTGCAATGAAATGATGAACGTCCCTGGCGTCGGCGACGTGATGTTGAAATAGATGTTAGGTCGACTGAAAGCACGTCAGTACGCTGTACATATACGACGGATAGAGTAAGCACAGACCGGTTATCAGGAACATTGCTCTCCACGATGATCCCTTCCTTCTCAAGTTGTGCATGTGTAAAGCGATACGGACCGAGAACTGCAGATTTTGACGGCTTCCTTTCTTTGCCTCCAACCGTAACGACACCCACTCCAGTAGTGCTGCCCTTGTCCTTCGACGCGGTAAGACGTACGTTCTGGAGGTAAGCTTTGTATTGTTCGAGTTGAGAGCGCAGGTAGGCATTGTGATCGCAGATCGTCTTGTAGACAGCTTCCAACGACTTCGTTTCCAACACTACCTTCTCCCGCAAGTTGCCCAGGTGAGCAAGCTCAGCAGCGACCTCATCTTGCATGAGCTTATGACCATCTGCCGCTTCTATGATCTTTTGCTCCTCCAATTCTCGAAGCATTTCCTTGACTTTAATGCCTTTGCGCACAAGGGTCGCATCCTTCGTCGTAGCCGCCCGCTCAGCGATTGCGGCCAAGTTATACGGCCGCTTCTCGGCGGCGTGTGGTATGGAACGGATGAGCTGTACAAGAATAGACTTCGTCTCCATGTACAGCATATCGCTTGTCGAAATCGAATCCATCAAAGCACTCTGAAGATCCTGTACAGGCGTCTCCCAACGACTGTACAGATTGAGCTCGATAGCACGGTTCTCCTTGCGTGGAACCTGTGATGGGGCGGGTCCAAGTTCATCAGTTAAGATGCGTAAATGCTGCTTGTCGTTTGGAGACTGACACACAGCTGTCAGGAACGAGCACGGGAGCAATGTCAGGTATGCTTACGAGAGTTTCAACGTGCTGCAGGATCAAAGAGTGGGTGTTATACAACTCGTTCATGGTAATGTGAATCGTGAGGTCTTTCTTGGATAAAGCCATGTACTGGTCCATCTAGACAATTTGTTAGCTGATGAGGATGACGTGCGACATGCTCGAAGTACTTCAAGGGTGTCATAGAAATCCCCAACTTCGCAGAGGTTGTTGAGGAACTGGTTGATGCGCGCTTTATTATTTTCTACAAAGGGGTTGAGCGTGACCATGTAGATCTCCTTCGCATACGAGGGCTTGTTTGCAAGGTTTTGCAGCATTTTCGCAATCTAGTGAAGTATATTACTTTGGTGGAAAAGGAAGCGCCGACAACGGTAACGTACGAGTGTCAGTGTTCTGCGAGGATGCTTAGCAGGGACACCTTCAACGAGCATGTACGCTTGGGGAGTGACGATAGCGGGATTGATGAAACGGAGGAAGAAGAAACCACCGATTAATGAGCAAATAGCGTAATCGGTTGCTTCGGGGTACTTCCGCTGTGAAACACGATAGGATCAGCGATCAAATGAAAAGTAGAAGCGAACGAACTCGGGTCAAACTTCGAATCTGCTTGCAGATCCACCGGATACCATACGGCACGCTCTCCATGCTGTCTATTATGGTAACGAGGAAACTATTCGCGATTTCCATTAGCATGGTAAGCCGTGGTGCTATAATAGCTTGGACATCAGGGTTCTCGGCAGCAACCTCTGGGGGCACCCCGCGGGGTAGGTTAGGTGGTAGTGTACCTGTTTCCTCTTCTATTTGATTTATCATTTGCTCGTAAACCTGTGTACTCGTCAGAGATGTCGACATACCTCTCGGCACCTGTCGTAGCTCACCTTCACAGGATTGATCTCAAGGTTAAGATCTTTGTGTTCAATTAAGCTATTGATACGCTCTGCTAGTACCCCTTTAAGATAACTTTGTCCAGGACCTCGTCGGGTATAGGTTGTCATCATCCGCGATACAGGTGTGTTAGCACGCAGTAGCGACCCGAATTCGGTTGCTGTCTCAAACTGCGCGGATAACACTGACTGGAACATCGTTAAAAGAAGATGCTCCTCACGACTCTCGTATTGGTTTCCATACAGCGTGAACATCACCGTCTGCAAGAGAGTGTCAATCTCTGACAAACTGACGAGGCGACATAGTGCAGCAATATGACGGGGTTCGGACTGGAGAAGAAAGAATAGGTTGGAGTACTGTTGCAGTTTTCGGTCGTCAGGGTAATGGCCTTCGGTCGGATCAACTTCCTCCAACGTCCGTTCCACTTCTCGTTGCTAACTCATATAGGTGAGCCGAAATATAAGATCCAACAACAGCACCAGAGGACGAACCTCGTCAGCGGCCATACGATTCTGAATGAGAAGAGCGATGCGGGAGTCGAGGTATCGAACGTCACGCTCAAGTACGAAGTTTTTCTTGGACTGGGCGGATATCTTCCCTTTGAGGTCACGAAGACGTTTTTGTGCTGTTTGGGAAGCCTTCGAAACGCAGACTTATGAGTTAGGACTGCAGCGCACCTCTGGCAAGTTCATCTTCTACTTCGACATCCTGCTCTGCGGCCATGCTGAAAAGAGCGGTAACGCTATAGCGGTTGGTATTCCTATTTGTGAGCCTCCTCCCCATAACGGAGCCGGGTGAGGTTGGTTGATCGATGTAAGACATGACGAATTGAGAAGAAGGCTGTCGATCTTGAAGTGTGGAGGGATGGGCTAAATAACTTTGGAGTTGTCACCAGTTGTATTGTGGAGAGGGAGAAATATCGTAGATTCCTAAGCAAGCACCGGCGCAGCCTGGCAACAAGACGTCTCCAGGATATCAAATTTTGTGGGTATCAACAAGAAGAGAATGGAGGTGGTGGTTGTGCAAGATGGCAGTGGGGGGAGGTGAAGACAATACGGGTAGTACCGCCAATGCGGCAAAGCAAGCAACTGGTGGCAAAGAACCTGCGAAACACAAACGAAACGCTGAGATAACTTGGTCACATTCTGTCACATCACTCAAACTACACCACCAACTGACAGTGCTTGGACTGCCCTCCCATTAAAACACGTTTCAGTTTCTGATCTTGAATATCACTTCTGATTTATGCATTCAAGCTGGCAAGTTTACTCATTCCAATGTCGAGCGCTCCCTGACCTTCGCTGGCGACCTTCCTAATTCACTCCATTTACTCAGAATCCTGGCATCTGGCGGCAAACTTAAATTCATTTATTTCCATCGCCTCATTCCTCAAATCCCCTGCAAATTATCTTCAGTTTCCGCTATCAGGCGGCAAAGTTGAAACACGACTTTACCTACTGAAGAACGAATGTTTTCCTTCTCCCATGACTTAGGGTCCGTCCACAGGCGTCACTTAAATCGCGTGCAAGCAGGGGCAAACCCTATCTCAACCTGCTTTCTTTCCCACCGGTTCTTGAAACTTTATACAATCGCGGGTACTGCACGCAGTTTTCGACAATAACACTCTCGCTTCACCAAAATGAAAGGTGGAAACGACGGGGTCGATCGCATAGATGTTCCGTCACAGCCATGCCTTATCGACATTACGTAGAAAGGGTAAAACCTCTCATTTCAGTATGCCTCGACTCTGTCCTACCATACGCGGAGGATTCTTGCAGGGTTATCTTCAGTCACACCCCTCATCAGCAGATGGTCTATGTCATCATGATGGGGAACATGTTCCTTGTGGCCAACTAACTTCCGGTACACGTACAATATTCGACTGCCCGGGCGCAACGGAGTCTTTTGGATGTTCGCTGATCATCAATATTGGAACGCAGTGTTTGCAGAGCGTTCGCTAGCCCTCGCGTATCCATGATAATCTGCAACACGATCACGACAAACAAGCTCCGATACACTTCTTTTAATCCACTTGGTTTCCAGCGAATATGACAAGTCGCTGACATCGGCCACAAACCACGCAATCGCCGTTCATGTACACAACGTAGTATGTTTCAAATTTACAGTGATCGGAGTTCTTATGCTGCGCAGTGTCTTTCGTAACTTCCAATGGGGGCTCACGGGCTTTGTCAATTTCCTTACTGTGGTGTCGCTGCGCCGTCATCAAGGCTTGGGAGAACGGCATGTATCGGAAGCCATCACAGCACAGTTTGCTGTTGATGGAAAACATGACTTGGTGGGTTGAAGGCTGTCCTCCTCGACGTCAGATTGCAATGTTTTTCTACACTTGGAGATTCAGATACTAAATTGTTACATTACGTTGCATGTATGGCGCGCTGATATTGGCCCCTCCATTACATAAATGCAGAAGCTAACCTTCTTGGTTTCCATTTGTGCCAGCGCCTTACTTGTTTTATTGATTATACTTCGGCGCCGGCGATTTGCATGAACGCCAAGCTTGTTCATCGATCGTGCCGTTGGAAACGTCTCCTCTTTTTCCAGCCTTCACTCTTGCCCCGGGATCGTCTCTTTCTTGTGGCTGTGTTTTCAACACCCAGTATCACAGAACGACACAGCCCACCAGTCCCGGATGCCACCCTAGAGTATCTCCCGGGAGGACTATCTCGGAAGCTCTTATTCCCTCATTGTCAGGTCTCATTCCGTGGACGGCCTGTTTTTAATCGCGCTATGCACGGTCCGACGATTATGTACATCGTTATTGTCATCACATCTCACCGTTCACTAGGGACACGCAGCTTCGCCTATCGACGTGCGCTAAACATTGAACTACCGGATCTTAACTCATTCATTTGTCTTGTATGTCACTCGATGATAAAGAACCATCGATCTTTAGTCCGTCATCTTTGGGCAGGCATTTTTTCGATCACTCCTTGCCAATCATTTCCGCCCGTCGCTTCCTGCTTCTGTGAAATGTCATGTCTCTAGGTACTTAACCCAGTCCCCTGTGCTGATCAGGTCCTCAAGTCGACGTATCGCAAATGTCTTACAATTTCTGGTGCGTTTCTTTCACCCTCTCAAGCTCCTCCCATTCTTATTTCTTTGGCAGGGAATCGGATTCAGAGCTATATCGACATGTCATGGCGTCGACAAGTGTAGGAGAGATTACCGACGAGGTGAGCTTTGCCTAGGCGTATGAAGGTAGAATGCTGATTCTTATTTTATCATCCAAAGTCGTACGAGACCATGCAACCATTTGCTCACGAGGCACGTTTTACCCGCACATATGTAATGTAGAATACTAATTCTTACGGCTGCAAAGCCCCAGGAGATCGTGCAACACTCTGCTGCACTCTTAGAGTGCCTGTGGAACGACAATCGCGGCCCATGTGGCTTTACTACGGACACGGTCCCAAGTGTCCTCAGTCACATCTCAGCGTACCACCTTCGGGGTCATCCGCACGCTGACAACAAGGTGGAGTGTCAGTGCAGGGACTGCCCACTCTCAAAGACGATCAGGCGTGACACACTGCTCCGGCACATCCGCGAGGTGCATTACGCTGACAAGTATAGACGCAAGAACTAATTGCACTAGGACATAGTCATGATCCAGTCCCTACAATACTTTCAGTCTAGTTTCCGTCTCCGTACTCGCCTTCTCCTGATGTAACCTTCCTGTACTCAATGTATACTGTGCATCATACGTAAATATTACCTGCAGACCACTTGGCCAGTCAACAGCGCAGTTTGAATTTCAATGTACTAAACATACGAATTTCAGAGCTCAGTCGGATTCAAGGGCGGAATGGGGAAAATGACGTCCCATCGTAGTACGTGATTGATTGTCGGAAGTTGAAGGTTTGTGGTCCGACTCGTGTTTTTTCTTTTTCGGAATTGTGGCCTAGTGTTCTGCAAATGGCTGTAATGAATGTCGCATGGTGACTGATTGGAATAATAACAAAGTAGTAGGTTTTAGCCTATGTAGCTATACTAATACGACCCTAGGTACTGAACGAGCGTCACTGTCGAGTTGCAGAGGTTGTTCCTCTAGCGCAAGATTGAGCCGATTCAAGACATCCATGTCATGTATATTGGAGGTAGGTCATTCTTTTCCGCCTGGTGCTTGAGATGAGGTAGTATGTGACAGACGACGGAATAGGTGGGGTCGAGCGCAAAAGAAGGTATGGTGCACGTGTATACCGCGTGGTGATAGCCTCTTGACGGTCTTAGGTAGGCAGTGCAGTAAGTCTAATCTTCATTGGCAGATCTGCTGAGGGTTGAGTTTACACAAATTTCACGCAGCCGTTGGCCCTTGGGTCACTTGCATGATGGCCGCAATACGGCCGCATGAAATATCCGGACGCATCTTCACCGCGGACGTTGGACGAATTATTGCCACAAGTTCCGAGAGTTATGGTGGCAAACCCCTGTCCCTTTTCTCAAATGTTCGATCAAAAGAGTCCGGGTCGTGCGCTTGACTCATGGGACGCACCCGTTCTGCAAAAAGTCCAGCCTACACCCTGACCGAAAGCAACTTAAATCTTAGCCATTCCGATCAGCCTCTAGGTCTAAAATAATGAGGTCGGTGCAGTATTTGTGCAAGAAAATCCTATGGCTGCGACTGTAGACTAAGTCATATGCTGGAGCCATACGATATCGGCAGTCTACGTCGATTTGCGGCTGCCCTCTAGGGAAAGGTGCACCCTACTCGTATCCCTAACCTACGGGGAAATAGTAACAATAATACATATTTGGATGCGCTGTCAAGAGGGACTGGCCATATGAAACAACCAAAACCCGCAAACGAGAAAGCCAACCGCCTTTGAAGATCCTCCACACCGATGAAAAGGTGATCGATCTATACTCACTAAGGTTTTGCCACGGCCTTGCTCAGGACGTTGTAGTCAAGACATCAGAGAGATATCGTCGACACAATTGAATTCGAAGACATCTGTAAGTCACTTGAAGCGCTGGATCCAAATCTGCAAAGTTTTGGGGTCAAAGGTCAACGTGGAAAGCATTATATCGCACTCAATGATCGGACCCGAAGCGAAATGATACACTTCCAACTTCACTGAGCATGCTGAAAATGTAAGGCAGTTACATGAAGAACGTGCGCTCCAGATAAGAGAAAGTCCTCACTTTCATTTGGTATGTACCGAATGAGTCGGATGATCAGATTCGATTACAGCTTTATGCATCTGGTGGAACAATCCAAAGGCCGTATCGGTGCACTTCCTAAGGTGTGCACAAATAATAAATTTTGAAACGCGAGTGACCAAAAAGGAAATCAATGAAAATGGCTCGTCCTCAACGCAGGGGACGACTTCCCATCATTCCGTCAAAGTTTAGCTCAATTCTAGGCTTGTATCACCACGGTGTGACTAGAGGCCATCACGGCCAATGGAACAATCAGCGGAAATGTGCCGTTCGACTCTGGAATCTCGCATGGGATGTGGAGGATGTATGGTCATCAAGCTGGACAGTGGAGATAGTGGAGACGGATACTCGAAGAACATATACGCACTGTTCAAAGACTGACACTTCTTATGGGACGTACTCGTATGTCATGCACATTCTATTGTCAACTATTCAAGACCTCTTACTCAGGACAAAGTATGTATGTACATGGCGGGGATTGAGCGTAGGCACAGCACCACCTGCCTGCTACTCTCTCTCGTACCCTCAAGCAAGGTGGTCCCACCACGATTATCCATAGGCTTGCTGCTGTATGCAATGATACTTGGAAGAGTTCGAAGTTCCCACAACGACTTCACTGTTGATGATGGCTCCAAATTTGCCCTCAACTCAACTAACAAGAATGGAGTGAACCTATGTGTGATATTATTTCAGACAGGCATGAAGGCTTAGAGGACAACCAGCGTAATTGACTGACATGCTCGTTCGAGGGTCCCGCTGTTGCTCATCATGCATTGCCACGACAGTGGAAGAGTACATTGCTACTCGAGCCATAGAAGGTCTATTCGTCATTGAAGCTGGATAGATGTTCTATCTCTTGTTATTGTCGAGTGATGAGTCTGATGACGGAGTCCAAGGAGCACTAGAAATTTGATTGTTTGGCATTCCCACTGCCCAGGGAAGGATACTGATTGCAGTTTTCTTTGTAGTACTTTTTCTTTCTCGTCATGGATTATACAGATGCAACAACGCTTGGTAGCCCGTAAAACAAGTCTGAACAATTGCTAGAAGCCGTCCCCTGCATTGAGGACGAGCCATTTTCATTGATTTCCTTTTTAGTGCACACTGCTGTAAGTATCACAAAGCGACCCATGGCCCATGGGGCCAGTTCTGCTTTGCGAAACCCGGTAGTGACAAGCGTGGAATCCAGAGCGAGCGCGGCACTCTGATCAGTTAAGTTGACGCGCGTTAGACGTCGGTTAGAGCCTCAAGCTCAAACCTGACAAGCATGTCAAGGTTTTATCACATCGGGAATAAATTCAGTGCCAATTCTTGTTACATATTACACAGCACCGTGCCGCTTCAACTTGCTGCGGGGGAATGAAGATGGAAGATCTAATTCAGATTTTCAGAAGATCCATGAAATCGTGGCGGTGCTGTTGCAGGGCCTGCTTGTTCGGAACCTGAACGATCGCCTTCACGAAACATTTGGCTATGAATCCAGGATCTCTCCAGTGTCTCCAAGAGGGCATAAGTTCTGATCAATTCTTGCGGTATGCAAACCACCTCAGTATTCCTTTCAAGAAGACGTGTCAACTTCGTGCCCGATACTTACTGCGGTTCGTGATTACGTTCAAAGTCGCATAGAAGGTCGCTCGGATGCGTATATTCATCTCATTAACCAGTTAAAATCCTTTAAGTTGCGAGATATCACCACCGGTGGCGTATCACGTACCGACCGCATCAAACCAGCGTGTGGTAAGTGAGTCCGACCTGTCCTCATTCCGACGAGAAGTCTGACCCAGAGTGGTTTCTCAGGTTGTATTTACTCTAGACAAGCCCTCAGACGTCGGTCGAGCTTTGTGCTTCCTGCCACCCTTTACCACGGACCGACAACGCACAACTGCTGTGGTTCGTACGATGGGTTCATATTTTAACACATCATGTGCAGATTTAAACCACGTCTCACTGTCTTCGCGATTGATCTTGGCGCCAGCTACTCATTCGAATGTCGAGCGCTCCGCCGAACCTTGCTAAAAAAAATCACCACCATTAGCTTCCCGGTATCTGGCGACCATTCTAATTCCACTTCCCTTTCCTTTCACCAGCCCCTCAGTCTCTTGGTGTTTGGCAGCAAACCAAACCACCCGCTTTCTCTTTTTCTTCCCATTACCTCACCACTTAAATCGCGTGTAAAGTCTCTCCGGCGGCGCCCTTGACTTAATCAGGTTTCACTTCTTGCGTTCTTTCTTATCCATTCATTTAACTGTGTGAAATGGCAGGTATTTAGCAACATGCAGCCTCATTTATCCTCGCCGGGGAGAGAAAGACACGTAGTTTCTCTTCAACGAGAACACGTTTATCTTACCGAAGAGGGAAGCCAAACGAACCACCTGAACGCCACGATATTGTTCTATCATGATCGACATCACTCGAAACTTCCTGAAATAGGTAGGTTCTACGGTTCTACTCGGATGATTCTCGCAGGGTCACTTCAGCCATACAAAATCCCTCATCGGCGGAGTAGAGCATCTGTCATCATAACATCATAACGGGGAATATGCATGATCGAAGCGGAGCTTTCTGTTGTTCGCTGATCACTAATGTCAGCACAACGCTGTGTTTGCAGAACTTATCGCTGTCTTTCCCCCACGTCCATGATGACATGCAACGCGACTGTGTGTACTTATCTCTTCTTGAATATCGACTGTCTTGTTCGCCGCAGCGAATATCATTATGAGCCACACAATCGCCACTCGCGCACACTTCCACGTGGTACGGTGACAATGTATGGTGAGCGGAGCTCTCATGATGTTCAGCGTCTTTCGTAACTCTCCAATGAATTTGCAGTCATGTCAAAACTCTCACCGTGACGACGCTGCGCCGTCTCCAGCACTCTGGAAAATTGACAACGATATCGCCGGAGGCAGGTATTTCGGCACAGTCTGGTGGAGTCCTGTGGGGCTGGTAAAACCAATAGTATCGAATTTAGGGTAAGAACTATCAGTGACCTTCTTTCTTCTAGGGATGTTAAGCTATACCTATCTCACTATTGCACAAGGATCACATCTTTCCTGTGACGTGCAATTGGCTGTCATGGAATGTCCGGCCCAACCAGTCTTGGATATCATTCTAGAGCAACTCCCAGGAGGGGTATCTCAGAGTCAGAAGCTCTGATTCTCTTCATTGCCCTGGTTGCCGGATCTTGTATTCGTGGGTGACCTGCTTAATCGCGCCAGGCCTAGCCTGAAGATAGCAGCAGAAACTATGTCGCTTGATTTATAACTTCAATCCGTCACATTTGGCTGACATCTCCTTGTGCTGTCCCCATGTTGTTAATTTCCGCCCACCCCTGGGATCCCTGCTTCTGTGAAAGCCCATTCTTCTGGGCTACATAATCCAACCTCCTGGGCTGATCAGGTCCTCAGAAGTATCTTTTTTTCATGGATCGCAAACTGCCTTATGATTTTTGGTGCGATTGCTCCACTCTCTTAAACTCCCCCCGTACTCATATTTTTGGCAGGAAGGTTGATTCAGAGCTGTATTTACATGTGAGGGCGTCGACACCAGCGGCTGAAGACGCGGAGGTACGTTTTTCTTGGGCGTATGCAAGGTAGAATGCTGATTCAATCTGCGATCGCATCACCCAAAGCCGCACGCGACCCATGCTGCACTCTTATACGAGTGCGTGTGGAATGACCGCCAAGGCCAATGCAACTTCATCACAGATACAGTCGCGAGTGTGCTCACGCATATCTCATCATGCCACCTTCGGGGGTATCCCCAGTCCGAAACCCACATTCAGTGTCAGTGCAGGGGATGCACACTCCGCAGGCCGATAAGGCGTGACACGGTCCTTCGACATGTCCGGGAGATACACTATGCGGACAAGTATAGGTGCAAGAACTGATTGCGGCAGGAACTGATCCTATACCACCCCACAGATTCTACGCACCCGTGACCATGATCCACAGTAGAGTTCCTTACTACGTTCCCCGTCTAGTTCCGGTAGTTCGGCTCGTTTCTCCTGATTAGGCTACATACAACCAGAAAAATGTTCCTTTGAAAAGGAAGACGTCGAATTCCTTGGACTTGTTGTAAGAGATGGTTGTGTATATATGAATCCAGTAAAGGCTAAAGGAGTCAAGGATTGGCCAACATGAGGAAAATACTCTTCCTAAAGTTCCTGAACTTAATGTTAAACACCAGGATATGCCATGCACGATACGTAAATATGAGTGGAGCGTTGCATGGTAACTAATTGGATACAAAGAAGTTTCATGAGAGCCTACACTAAATAAGATCCTAGGTACCGAACGAGAGTCACTGTTAAACGCTAGAGCCTGGTACATAGTAAGGTTGAGCCACACCAGGACGTCCATGTACTATATGTTCGTGCCTATCCGCACATTCAGTGGCGCCGTCCTTTACCGCGATTGAACAGATTGTTATCCAAAAGCGTAATTTTGGTGCCAGACCGCTGGGCTGGCTCCCTTCCTCGAATATTTGAGGGCACGCCTGTTCTGCGAGAAGTTCCGTCTATGTCTGGACCGGGACAAGTTGAATTCTAGCCCACTCTAATCAGCTGGCGTGCCTCCAAAACGATGTATCATTTGGGAACGCTAGGTACACTTGGGCGCAAGAAAAGCCCACGAATGCTAACATAAACTGAGTCACACGCAGGAATCCGCAGGCTCGGAGACTCCGTCGAGTTGCAGTTGCCCTGCGAGGGATGTAAATTCCACATCGTATTCCCAACCTGGGAGCTAGTACCGACATTGAGACAAATTTGGATACGCTATTAAGGGGGGCTGACCATACGAAAGAATTGAAGCCCGTTAATGATAAAGCCAACCGCCCAGAAATTTGCACGAATGCGCACTTCAACAAGGTTATCCTGCACACCAATTGACCATCAAAGTCGAAGAGGTGTTTGATCTATACTCACTGATGTTTCATCACCACCTTGCGCAGGACGTTCATAGGGTTCAGGACCTTAGAGGGACATTGTTTATACAACTCAACTTCAACACGAAGGTACTTGTGGGTCCCTTGGAGCGCTGGATCCAGATCTGCAAATATTTGGGCCAAGACAAAACGTCCAAAAAGTATGTCATTGCGCTCGGACACGAGACTCGAAGCGAAATGATAATATCCAGCTTCATAGCCCATGCTGAAAATGCAAGGCCGCGCCCATTTAAGAAGAACATGGAACTGAGCTTCAGATAAGAGAAACCCACTCTCATTTGGTACGCGTTGAATGAGAGGTCGAATAACCACGAGGCAACCCCGTTGGAGTTTGCAAAGTCACAGCAGGAGGTAAGGAGTGCTCCGATTGATGATTGATGTGAATGAAAATGAGCTCAAACATGCCCCAGGGTGAACTTAGAATCGACGATGACGAGTTTGACTGCAAGTCAATTTTGGAGATTAGCGTGGAGCCACGCTCAACTTGTCCGCGGTAGCAAGTATGAGGGTGGATGATAAGGAACAAGTCGCCGCGCCGTTTACTGTAAGAAGGAGTGATCCATTATGCCCTCCTGATTGGAATAGACCAACGCGTTGTATGGACACTGCTTCCCCGTCACGTGTTTCAGCTTCATTGCCAAATATAGTATTCGCGTTTACATTGTGAAATCATCGCCCGGCAACCGAGCACTTCGACGATTACCTTCGTTACATAAACATTTCTGCAGCACGAGGGCGTAAACGCCAATCTATTCTTCTGATATGCCGAACCACCTCAGTATTCCTTTCAAGAAGACGTATTCATGCCCTATACCTACTGCTGCCCGCGATTACATTCGAAATCACACAGAAGATCACCCGGACGCGTACATTCGGGACATCAACCGCTGGAAATCCTTGCGAGATATTGGCACTGGTGGTGTGTTGCATGTGGACCGCATCAAACCCGCGTTAAAGTGAGTGCGGCATGTCCTCATCCCGACGAGCAATCTGACCAGAAGCAGTTATCACGCTCAGCTGATATTTATTCTGGCCAAATTACCGTTGGATGTGGGTTGCCAATTTGTGCTTCCTTCTGCGCGGTGTTGATGACTCTAGATCGGTCTGGAATTCTCGTACGCACATGCGTTTGCGAGCCCGTCCTCGCTCCCCGTTACCCTGAGGAGCATCGCATTCGAGCGGGCCTCTGTCCTGTTCAATATAGCTGCCCTATACTCCCAATTAGCTGCTACCGAAGATAGATCCGGCCAAGATGGTCTGAAACGTGCAAGCGCTTATTACCAGGCGAGTCACGCGATTGGGAGATAGAAGTTGCCTTATGCTGTGTTTGAAGAACGCCGCTGGCACCTTGGCCTTCCTGTCTGCGTCAGCACTGCCGAAACTACCTCCCTTCGCAGATTCAGAAAGCAAGCCTTGGGATCTGATGGAAGATTTTGTAAAAAGTCTGGAGTGGCTCATGCTGGCGCAAGCCCAAGAATGCGTCTGGCAGCGTGCCGTGACTGGTAATGGTCCCCTAGACGCTTTACGGATTATCTGACCAGTAATTCAGATCGTTACAAGAACAGCTTGATTGCGAAGTTGGCGGCAAAGGTTTCATCCCTCTACAACACTTCGTTACTTTCAATCCGCTTGGCTGCTGCGGACAGCCGCGACACTTTACCGGCGGTAAGCATGATCTTGAGTCAAGGCTTCCACCATGGGTAATCACATGGGTGAACAGAGCTGGATTCCTCACCTGGAGACAAAGCAAAATCATTTCATTGCAGCATCACAATACAGGAAAAGTATCGATGAGCTCGAGGCCTCTAGGTTGGTGACAGATGACGCGTCCCTTCCTTTCTGAAACAGTCATAGGTACGGTGACGAGATACGGCGCCTGATGGCCGCCGAAGCAAATGCTAAAAAAGGATTCAACATCGCTAAGCGTGGCGGGGTCGCCGAAGCAGTCTTACACGACATCAAGGTTCATTCTCTTTCTGCGCCATGCTCATCGTGTTTAGCGTCTCGTTTCAGTCATTGCTTGACATTGTGCAGAAAAACCTCGCCCGTGCTGAGAGAGACAATGACCTGATATACCACCAGGATATTCCCGCGCCTTCTGGTATCTCAGTCATTCAAGAAGTATCCATGGTCCAAAGCATTATTCCCCCCGGGCTGCAAGACCCCAGAAGTATCATCGGCAACGAAAGCATAATTTTTGGTGAGATGCTTGGATGGGGCGCTCGAGAAGCTATCAGTGGGTTAAGCGATTGTGTGATGCGGCCGCCCCTTCTAATCAATTGATCTAGACATATATAGCGTCAATAAGGGAAACTTGCTTAAAGAGAAAATTATCGAACCAGCCCAGAATTTCAACGATGAAGCCGAAAAGTCAGACGCGCGTCTTTCCCACTATTCTTGACTTAATTGACTGCATGCAGGATTCTTCAATCTCTCAATTTACCATCGTCGTTGGAAGCCTTGGAACGTCCCGTCGGGTTACCCCCAAGCCTGTTGAGGAAAGCTGAAGAAATACGTCTAGAGCAAGGACCCACTAAAATCGATGTCTACCTCGATGACGTTCAGCGACTCTCTCGACACATACTCGCCATACTCGATGAGGTATCGTCTTCTTCTCTGAGTTTGGATTATCATCTCATCGGACGGGTCTCTAGGCCATGGATATCCTTGACAGCGAGGCGTCCGAGGACGAAGCTGCACGCAGAGAGACGCCGATGAACCGCCCTCCATCTCATGAAGCCAACCAAGAACTTGTTGTGAAGCAACAACGGTATCGCACCATCCTCACTCAAGCAGCAGAAAGCGACGAGCTTGTGCGGAGAAAGTGGGAGGAATGGGAGGATCAAATCACTGAGCTTACTCGTGACGAGGTGCAGACAGTGTCCAGCTGTACACATCTGCATACTAACTTCAATGCATAGGATGAACTCGAAGCTTTGGTGCCGTCTTCGACAGTCTCTATGACTGGAAGGGCAGTGTCAACTAGTCAGACTCAAATCCACGCGCGTACCCTACGTGGCTCACTAGAATCTCTGGATGATATCCGCCGCAGTAGAGACGACATCGTTCTTCGTGCACAACGACGAGCAGAGAGCGACGATATACGGCCAAAGGTACTGGCTGCGGCGGCAAAGTTAGAGCAGGAGAAAGAAATCAGCCCTGCGATGTTTGAAGAAGTTTCCGATAATGAGCTCGCCAAGTACGACAAATTTATCCAAGGTCTGACTGAGGGGCGGAAAAAACAAGAGGAGATTCTTGCGTCAATCAAGGTCATTTCAGTCGATGCTCCGTCCTAACTGCTTCTAACAATCTCCCAGTCTACAAACGAGGCTTTCATTCAGTCTAGGAAGCAAGACCCTGCTGTTAAGGATCGAGAAATGGCCCTGCAATATCTTGATCTCGCGTATTCCCATTACAGAGAGATCATCCGGAATCTGGACGAAGGGCTTAAGGTGAGTTACTAGTAGCTTGGCCTTGTGTATCAAAATTAATTGTCTACTAGTTCTACAACGATATGGCGGGTATCTTGACTAACTTCAAGGAAGCATGCAAAATCTGGAGCAGTGCCCGAAGTCAAGAAGCAAGGTATACATCTTTAACGTCAATCCCCCTTCCCTGACTCACGACCTGCATGAACTAGACTTCTCCACCGAAGCATGGCGTCACTATCGATTCGCGACGATGCTTCCGATGAATCCCACGAAACACCAGCAGCGTCCACGGCTACATCGCTGAGGACAGGCGCTCGGACACGGACCGCTGGTATACCGACGCTGTCCTCGGCCGATTGGGAAGCTGAAGAACTAGCTCCCCCACCCATAAAGCGAACAGACAAACGTTCAAAACATTGATGATGTATATTGGAGTCAAATGACTGTCAATAGCATGCCAGTGTTCACGTTCTATGCGGAGGAATTGTATGTATGACTAATGTAGTGTGGAGAGTTCGAGCTGAAGAGCAACTTCCAGTGATCCTGCCGATCGCCTGTCAAGAATCTTCGTCATTTTATACGCCGTAGATCCAGATACAAATACTTAGACAGTGACACTGGAATATACGAAGCAGGCTGTGTGCAAGTCGATTTTGAATGGCCCACTTCCTATTTCTTGAGATTGAGCTTCCTGCGCCCGGACCTGCAAAAATTACGAAGTCCCTTTGCAGCTGCCCACTGCGGGTCCCGGATCGCTACGTGCTCGCCCGGGGGTACCACACTGTGCGGCAAGCCCGTGAGGTTAGAATTTAGAAAGCAGCGTTTACATTGCCTTGGGACACGCCGAGGTAGTCGGGCAGATCACTGACCGGCAAAGACCTCGAAGTGATGAGATTTTCAACGAGGTGCGTCGGGAGCAGAAATGCGTCCTGGGCACGGATTTCGAAGCGGAAAAATATGGGAACCTCGTAGGGACGTGTAGTTTACTGCCCCGCGATCTGTACTACATTCCGAATTTCCCTTATCGTTCGTTTGCGTTCCAACTTCCCGCCGACTTTTGCCACCCGTCGGCCTCCGGGCGTCGCCGTCCTCCGTTATCGTACCGTTGTGTCCCGGCCCCGGCCGGGATACGCGCTTTGTCAGCACCAACACCAACAAACCTCACGTGACCCAAAGTATAATCATGAGTTGTACAAAGTAACAACTCTGCCACCTTGAAACGAGCTACCATAGAGGTGCAAAGTACTGGGTATGATTCCAGTCACCGGTGCGGCGGGTACACTCCATGGGGTTTCAAAAACCGCTTTAATTGTCGGATCAGCACGTCCGAGTCAAGACCGCATAGGTTGCATAGATGAGTTTTCTGTGTTGGAATAATTAGAACACGATTCCAAGTCCATCAGTGTTTTGAGAGCGCGACTGTCTTGTAGCACCAAATCCAGCATTCGCAAATATACAAAAGGATATCAATTTGACGTTCTCTCTGTATGGTACAACGAATCAGCGTTTAGAATGCTATTCCCCACAACCTCATATACGCAAACCGTGTGATCTCGAGTATGGTGAATAGTTACGAGGGTTTCATTGTTCTCTCCTCTTCGAGAGAAATGCCGTCTGGGTCTACACTCAAGACTTCGAGCATCTGGGACGTAAAACGGTGTTATAACCTGAAGAAAGAGTAATGAGCTTCACTAATGCTACACTGGCCCAACTAAACTTCAGTTGACAAATTTCCGATAGAATTCGTCCAAAATCAAATTGGATAACAGGCATGTCGGAGGCAGTCTATAACACTGAATTGCATGAGGCGTCGCCAAAGATGAGGATAATGGTGATTTTTTAGTAAGGCGAAGCTACACCTAAAGCACATACAAGTACAGATAAGCCCCTGATCACCGGGCTCCCTCTACAACAATAGGCTGGTTGCGGCTGTTGTGGACTGCGCAACATACCAGTTGCCAAACCCTGTGTCCGGAACGCCAAACCACGTGTCTTCTCGATAACTGATTGATAGACTGGCAACGACGAGCGGTGGATCTCGATGACGTTCTATAAGAAGAGATAACAACGAACGCTGAGTACGACGACATTAAGTAACACCGAAATAGGATGCACACCTTTTCGAGGTCGATCTTCGCTTCTGCGCCCATACGAGTTTCACGAATGAGGTTGACGATCCACTTCTCGCCTTCATCTCCTGAGATATTAAGGCGTTCAGATAGGTCACTGAGCACGTGGTTTCAGAAGTTGGTGGATCTGGCATGCATTGTATCTCACTTACCTGATGTCGATGCGCTGATGTATACGGCAAAAGGCTTCGCTAATCAGGTAGCGTGCGTTGTCGAGGAACTCCTCTCTGAACTCCCCAAAGAAGAAATCATCCCCAACCACACGGTCTGCGAGCATTAGCTCCCGCTGTGCAGCCTCAAAGTCGAACTCGACATAAAGTTCTTTCAGGAATGACGTGACAGGATCCTGATATTGATACTCCTCGGTCTGGATGACCTTGACGATCTCGCGTATCGAATGCCGTACACGTGAAGAAGCGGCTGTGCCATCCGCAGCAGACTTGCGGGAGAGAATGGCAGCAGTAGCCATATACCGAAGGATCCAGGGATGAGATGTTTGGATGGTGTCAAGGTACGTGGGTGAGAGGAAGGTCTCGAGGAGGAGAATTCGGTCCTGCGGGTGGTTCAAGCAAACAAAAAGAGACCAGTGAACACGCCACGTTCGCGAGTGGAGTTACGTGAGGTCTGCAGGCGCAGTATATGCCATCAAGAGCGTCGAAGGCGAGCATGAGTCAACGACGTCGCGCAGGGTGTTCAACTCTTCGAGGACCGTCCCCCCATTTTCCGGTGAGGATGTCTCAAACTGCGCGGATGGCACTTGACGGGAAGATCATTAAAAGAAGATGCTCCTCACGACTCTCGTGTTGGTTTCCATACAGCGTGAACATCACCGTCTGCAAGTGTCAATCTCTGACAAGCTGACGAGGCGACATGGTGCAGCAACATGACGGAGTTCGGACTGGAGAAGAAAAAATAGGTTGGAATACTGTTGCAGTTTTCGATCGCGGGAGTAATGGCCTTCGGCCCCATAACGGAGCCAGTTGTATTGTGGAAAGCGAAGCCGGGGGAGGTTGGTTGATCGATGTAAGACATGATGAATTGAGAAGAAGGCTGTCGATCTTGAAGTGTGGAGGGATGGGCTAAATAACTTTCGGAGGTTGTCGCCAGTCGTATTGTGGAAAGGGAGAAATATCATAGGTGCCTAAGCAAGCACCGGCGCAGTCTGGTAACAAGACGTCTCCAGGATATCAAATTTTGTGGGTATCAACAAGAAGAGACTGGAGGTGGTGGTTGTGGAAGATGGCAGTGGGAGGTGAAGACAATACGGGTACCACCAGTGCAGCAAAGCAAACAACTGGTGGCAATGAACCTGCGAAACGCCAAACGAAACGCTGAGAGGACTTAGTGCTTGGACTGCCCTCCCATTAAAACACGTTTCAGTTTCTTATCTTGAATATCACTTCTGATTTATGCATTCAAGCTGGCAAGTTTACTCATTCCCATGTCGAGCGCTCCCTGACCTTCGCTGGCGACCTTCCTATGTGATTCACTCCATTTCCTCAGAATCCTGGTATCTGGCGGCAAAGTTGAAACACGACTTTACTTACTAACGAACAACTGTCTTCCTTCTTCCATAACCTAGGGTCCGTCCACGGGTGACTATCAGGTCTTCCCCCGGGCCTGCTTCCTAGAGTTATGAAGTGCGCTGTTGTTCAAGTTGCCGGCTTCACCTCGTCACTTAAATGACGTGCAAGGTTCCAGTTTTCCGTTGGCAGGCGGCAAACCCAACCCTGCTTTCTTTCTCATCAGTTCTTAAAACTTTGTGCAATCGCGGGTAAGTACTGCACGCAGTTTCAACGATGACATTCTCGCTTCGCCAAATGAAAGGTCGAAACGACGGGGTCAACCGCCTAGATGTTTCATTGCAGCCATGCACTATCGACATCACTTCGAGGCATGCTGAAATAGGAGGCTTTGCCCTTTCTACTCTGTCCTGCCATCCGTGGAGGATGCTTGCAGGGCCACCTTCATTCACCCCTCTTCAGCAGAGTGGATTCAGGATGGTCTAGGCCCAGCTGTCATCGTGATGGGGAACATGTTCCGGTACACGTACAATATCCGACTTCGCGGGCGCAATGGGGTCTTTGGATGTTCGCTGATCATCAATATTGGAACGCTGTGTTTGCAGAACGTTCGCTGGCCCTCGCGTATCCATGATAATCTGCAACACGATCATGACAAATAAGCTGCGACACACTTCTTTTAATTTGCTTGGCTTCCAGCGAATACCGCAAGTCGCTGACACCGGCCACAAGCCACGCAATCGCCGTTCACGTACACAACATAGTATGTTCCAAATTTACGGTGATCAGAGTTCTTATGTTGCGCAGTGTCTTTCGTAACTTCCAATGGCGGCTCACGGGCTATGTCAATTTCCTCACTGGTGTCGCCGCGCCGTCATCAAGATTTTGGAGAACGGCATGTATTGCGGAATCTATAAGGCTCCTACCCCAGTGTTTGGATCGAGAAGCCATCACAACGCAGTTTGCAGTTGATGGAAAGCGTGACTTGATGGGTTGAAGGCTGTCCTCCTCGGCGTCAGATTGCAATGCTTTTCTACACTTGGAGTTTCAGATACTAAAATGTTCCATTGAATTGCATGTATGGCGCGTTGATACCTGACACCTTCATTACATAAATGCAGAGGCTAACCATTTTGGTTTCCATTTGCGCCAGCGCCTTACTTGATATCCTTCGGCGCCGGCGATTTGCATGAACGCCAAGCTTGTTCATCGATCGTGC
The DNA here is from genome assembly GCA_029603245.1 of Rhizopogon salebrosus TDB-379. Taxonomy (NCBI): domain Eukaryota; kingdom Fungi; phylum Basidiomycota; class Agaricomycetes; order Boletales; family Rhizopogonaceae; genus Rhizopogon; species Rhizopogon salebrosus. The sequence continues at coordinate 35,082 of MU837053.1, read as the reverse complement.
TATTGGAAACCTCTCTTCTTTTTCCAACCTTCACTCCTGCCCTGGGATCGTCCCTTTCTTTTGACTGTGTTTTCAACTGTCGATATTATAGAATGACCTAACTCACCAGTCTCGGATGCTACCCTAGAGCATCTCCCGGGAGGACTATCTCGGAAGCTCTTATTCCCTCATTGTCAAGTCTCATCCCGTGGACGGCCTGTTTTTAATCGCGCCATGCATGGCCCGACGATTATGTATATTGTTATTGTCACCGCATCTCTAAATGGCTTTCAGAATACGGAGGACGGTAGTGCACGGTCCGGTGTGAAGCTGAAGGCAAGCCGCACCTGCGTGTTCCTCGCATACATCTCACTTTTCACCAGGGACACGCAGCTTCGCCTATCGACGTGCGCTAAACACTGAACTACCGGATCTTAATTTATTCATTCGTCTCGTATGTTACTTGACGATAAAGAATCCTCGATCGCTAGTCCGTCACCTTTGGGCAGGCATTTTTTCGATCACTCCTTGCCAATCGTTCCTGCCCGTTGCTTCCTGCTTCTGTGAAATGTCATGTCTCTAGGTACTTAACCCACTCTCCTGTGCTGATCAGGCCCTCAAGTCGACGTATCGCAAAATGTCTTACAATTTCTGGTGCGTTTCCTCCACTCTTAAATTCTTCCCATTCTTATTTCTTTGGCAGGAATTCAGATTCAGAACTGTTTCAACATGTCATGGCATCGACAGGTGTAGGAGGGACTGCCGACGAGGTGAGCTTTGCCTAGGCGTATGAAGGTAGAATGCTAATTTTTACGCTATGCAATTTTATCGTCCAAAGTCGTACGAGGCCATGCAATCATCTGCTCCCGAGGTTCGTTTTGCCTGCACATATGTAATGTAGAAAGCTGATTCTTACGCTATGGAATTTTATCATCCAAAGCCGTACGAGACCATGCAACCATCTGCTCCCGAGGTACGTTTTGCCTGCACATATGTAATATAGAATGCGAATTCTTACCGTTGCAAAGCCCCAGGAGATCGTGCAACACTCTGCTGCACTCTTAGAATGCCTGTGGAATGACAATCACGGCCCATGTGGCTTTACTACGGACACGGTCCCAAGTGTCCTCAATCATATCTCATCATGCCACCTTCGGGGTCATCCGCATGCTGACGACAAGGTGGAGTGTCGGTGTAGGGACTGCCCACTCCCAAAGGCGATCAGGCGTGACACGCTTCGCCGGCACATCCGCGAGGTGCATTATGCTGACAAATATAGATGCAAAAACTAATTGCACTAGGACATAGTTATGATCCATCCCCTATAATACTTTTGGTCTAGTTTCCGTCTGCGTGCTCGCCTTCTCCTGATGTAACTTCTCTGAACTCAATGTATACTGCGCACCATACGTAAATATTAATGAATGTCGCATGGTGACTAATTGGAATAATAACAAAGTAGTAGGTTTTAGCCTATAGTAATGCGACCCTGGGCACGGAACGAGCGTCACTGTCAAGTTACGGAGGTTGTCCCTCCAGCGCAAGATCGAGCTGTATCAGGATATCCATCACATGTATATTGGGGGTGGGTCAGTTCTTTTTTCCTGGTGTTTGAGATGGATAGTACAGACGGAGTATCGTAGGTGAGGTCGAGTGCAAAATAAAGCATTGACATGGTGCACGTGTATCAATGTGTAGTGTTAGTGTCAGTCTGACGTCAAGTATACCACGTGGTGATAATCTCTTTGACGGTTTTGGATAGGCAGCGCAGTAGGTTTAATCTTCATTGGCAGATCTGCTGAGGATTGAGTTTCACGCAGCTATTGAGTCACTTGCATGATGGCAGCAACATGGCCGTATGAAACATCTGGACGCATCTTCACCGCGGATATTGAACGAATTATTCCCACAAGTTTCGAGAGTTGTGGTGGTAAGTCCCTGTCCCTTTCCTCAAATATTCGATCAACAAAATCATCAGGTAATTGACCCGACAATGATAAAGGTTTGCAAAGCTCTATCTACCCTAAAATTTATATAATATCTAACATAATTATACTCTACTTGACAAAGCTTTAGATACTCAGACTAAGTCGGATAGAAACCGCTAAGGCATAAATATGATAGACTGCTTGCAATTACCGGCAAACGTTGCAAACATTTGCCACCCCTGACAATATTTTATAAGGTTGGAATGTCTTTGGCAAAAGTCGTCATTGGCAGCAAGGAATTCTCTGTGCACTCATTTATTTTCAAATATAATCAAGTCGTAATTCAAGGGGTATACATAGTATGTAGCATTACTAGACAATAAGGGAGAGCAACAGAGAGAAATAAGGGAAGGGAAGAGGTAGGTAG
>MU837052.1:111560-132425 GCA_029603245.1 Rhizopogon salebrosus TDB-379 | reverse complement strand
CTCCTCGACTTGCAATCTGTGTATATTTGTATGATACAACATGAACAGCGAATTACATAAAGTCCAGGCTGTGCAAGTAACGAGCACGTGCTACAGCAAGTCCACTTTGACCGTGCTCAACAACCCACTCAACCACAATGGCGGATGAAGTGTCGCCAAATACTCCTATCATCACGCCAAACCGACTGTTTGAAAGCCATGAAAAAACCGTTGCTGCAGTCGCAGTCTTCCTCGATGGATGTCGGATGGTGACTGCCTCGTTTGACAAGACGCTTCATCTGTGGGACCTGAAGGACGGCGTTCTACTGAAAAAAATGGAAGGGCATAGTGGCCGGGTGAAGGCACTGGGCGTCTCAGGAGACATGCGATGGATAGCAAGCGGTGATGATAAGGGAGAGCTTATCGCATGGGACGGAGACACTGGCGAGCCTCTCACCCAAGCCATCAAAGTCCATTCCGAAAAGGTATGGTCGCTGGACTTTTCTCCAGATGGCACAGTGCTTGCAACTGGTTCATGGGACAAAACAACAAAGCTGTGGTGCACGAAAACTTGGCAGGTGCAGGGAGATTCAATCAATTGTGGTAGAGGAGTTGACTGCGTTCGGTTTTCGCCGTCCAGTGAACTTCTTGCGATTGCCACTTGGGATATACAAATATGGCATCTACGCACTAGGAAATGCCTCGTAAAGCTTGGCTCATTAGTTGGACCCCACATCTCACTCTCATGGACGCCTGATGGCACACGCCTTCTCTCAGGAGACGATACCACCGTATGGGAGTGGGATACACTGACATGGCAGCAGATCGGAGATCCTTGGAGTGGGCATACTGAGGTTGTCCGCGTCCTTGCCGTGAACTCTAGTGGTACTCTCGTCGCATCTGCATCTGATGACAATCATATATACCTCTGGCAGCTCTCAGATCGGCGAATCATCGCTATATTCAAGCATTTTGACGAGGTATACTGTGTCACCTTCTCCGCGGATGGCAAATACATCTTCAGTGGGGGTCGCGATATGAAGATTTCAGAGTGGGCAGTACCCACGAACTTTTTACTCGTGGATTCTATCGAGGAACGGGCATCACAAGTAATTTCTCATTCATTCTCGAACTGTTGTCGTTCTCATCTCGTGATCAGAACAGCGCACGCGAAGGGTTCCTTATTACACCGCTTGCTGTCACGAATACCATTCATCCAGCGTCTGCCGGCCTTCATAACAATACTGAATGGGAAAATATTTTGCGAGACGGGAATGGGGAACAAAAGGAAACATTGCTGTACCTTACTGCAAACAGCGGGAACTTGAAGGAGGAGTCGAAAAAGGTGCCGTATGAGGGAGCGCTTCTCGATGCGCAGAAGGTGCGATGACATCTATTAGTTTATAGCCAATACTCATTCTCATGATGATAGGTCATCGAAGGCAACCCTTCGTCTCATCTTGGATACCAATTCGCTCATGCAGCGCTTCATAGGGCACAACGCTATGACGAAGCCATTCAGGCCATTCAAGTCATGCTCTCCAAGTTAGACACTACTTCTGACACGCAAACACAAAGTGAGTCCCGAGTTGCACTGGCGTTAACAAGCTTGACTCTTTATCCAGAGCTACGTCAGCAGTATCTCAGTCTACCAGAAGCAGAAGCTGCCATTCGAAAGGTCATTCATGCTCAAATGGAAAATGCTCCTCCTCGTGTACTCGATACTACCACCGGGTTTTTATCCGACCAAAATTCGCGAATAAATGCTTTCGAAACGAGCGCAGAGTACAAGGGCCTTTTATTATTAACGATGCAGCATGCAGGCCTCCGATTTGAGCACATCGAGGAAGTGGTGGCAATATATTTTCGTTGTGTCATGTTATCACACAGGTGGGAAGAGAAGGAGCCGTCGCTGCACGATATACAAGACAAGGAAGTGTACAAGTTGAATCCTGTTGGTGGCATCGTCAAGCTGCAGTCATTCTGCAAAATTGCTCACGATGCGGGGTATCGCTGGGCGTGGATTGATACATGTTGTATTGATCAGACCAACAATGTCGAGGTCCAAAAATCTGTTAATTCCATGTTTGTCTGGTATCGCCACTCAGCGCTTACGATCGTATACCTGTCGGATGTCCTGCCGTTATCCAAACCTGGTGCGCTAGCCAGGAGTGCTTGGAACACCCGGGGGTGGACAATTCAGGAATTCCTCGCTCCTAATGTCGTTCTCTTTTATCAGAGAGACTGGACCCTGTATCTCGGCGATCGCTCTCTTAACCACAAGAAATCCGTCAGGATCATGCAGGAGTTGGCACTTGCGACCGGCATAAACCCACGAGCCCTCGTCGCCTTCCGACCAGAGATGAGAGGTGCACGAGAGAAGCTCCTATGGGCGTCGACGCGTGTCACCACGTTCCAGGAAGATGTCGCATATTCATTGTTTGGCATCTTCGGTGTCTACCTACATGTAATTTACGGTGAAACGAAGCAAAACGCGCTTGGGAGGCTCCTACAAGAGATCGTCGCTCGGTCGGGCGACATTACTTGCCTAGACTGGGTTGGCAAACCATCCGAATTCAACAGTTGCCTCCCAGCTCACATTATCTCGTACAAGGTTCCGCCATACACGCCCCCACCCCTGTCCGAAGATGATATTCAGACATCTGTTTCTTGGCTGCGAAATGGCCCTGCTGCGGAGCTGGCTTCGAACCTTTATACAAAACTTCAGCACATGACCGCTCCTCGTTTCGCACAATGCAGACTACGTCTACCTTGCATTATATTTCCGGTCACAGAAATCAGACGAAGGCAGAATCAAGACCAGGAGGCACATTATACATGTAAAATCAAGGCGGGCGGGCTAAATGAGCTGCTGATTACTACAAAGGACAGGCTGTCTCAGTTCTCGCGGTCGAGACCTACTCAGCAGACATTCTTGCTTGTCCGTCCGTGGGATCGTAGTCTTCTCGAATTGCCTGACTTTGCAAATGATACGCACAGCGTGAATGACATGCGAAGCATGGATGCTTTGACCCTGTCTGGTTCTATGTCAAGTGATTCGCTCTCCCTGTTACCTGCAGGATATGGGACGAGTGACTCTGAATTACACCCGCGTGCATTGCGACTGGTCGTTCGCCTTGGACAACCTTTTAGCGCATTTTTGCTAGCGCAGCAGAGGGGCGGAGAATACAAGAGAATTGCCTCAGATCACAATATCATTGCGCGGGTAAAGGACATGGCTTCTGTTCATCACATGTTGGACGTTAGGACACTAGAAATATTGTAATTGTGTATAATCGTTTCAGAAGTATCTGAGTCCTGCCATCAATGTATACACATACTTCATCGAATTAGTATCGCATGCTGGTTCACAACGGCCAAGTAGTCTTTCTGATTCTAAAACACACCATCCCGCGCCATAGTATACCCTGAATATACACCGAGGCCGCCGGGGTAAAAATGGATCTGGGTTGATTCAAACATCAGTAAACTACCACAGCTTTGTCTCAACTACAATTACAAAACACGAGTCTGTACGGCGCTGTACAAAACTTCCAAAAGCTCACAGTAGTGCCTTCATGTGGGGTCTCTGTGGGAGGCTACTGAGATTCCACATGAAGGCCCTGCAAGGATAGCTTCGTCGCCAAAGGTACTAGTAACTAGTAGTAAGCGCTCAAATCATGTTTAATGTCGCTCCCCTGACCTATGACCTTCTGACGCGCCTACTCGCCTTGTTTCACCACGTTCTCGCTTATCTTCCAGAACGCGATCTTGCCAGCCAAAAGGAACGGGATCATGGATATGAAGACGTTGTAGAGGTAGGACTATATTAGCTGCATACTTCAGTGCTAACTAGGTTATTCAGAATCTGGCATACCGGCATCCAACATTCTCCTTCAAGTTTTTGCGATGTCTTGGGGAGCCTGGAAGCATCCTCCCTTCCCGGCGCTCGTCAGCACGGCATCACCAGATGTAGCGGACGAGGAACTGTAATGCGTACATTGTATCCGTTACTGCCTGACTCGTCTAGGCAGTGCAGCGCTCGATCGTCGTGATGCTCTTGTGTGACGTCTTGGAGTTCATGGCGATGACTTTGCTTTAACCCCGCGTGACAAGTTGAAGCTGCCAGGAGGACTCCTGCCCTCAGGCAACGTCATCCTTTAAGCTCTTCTGCTTGTAAAAAACGACTTTCAAGTGCCACCCAAGCTCAAATGGTCGCCACGAAAGCCAAAAAGACGTCCAAGTATACGCAGATCGTGTTTTATATTTGATTGATTCTTTCAACCCATGTTAGGCATGGCAGACTCATCTCGATATCTAGGGGTTCTGGGCGCATTTTCGCAGGTGGAGAAAGAGCGCAGGAGGCAGAGTGTACACCTTGTTACCCTTCGTGCGCTCGGTAAGGCGTCCATGTTTACAAGGCGATCGCTGCTCATTACCACCCATGTTAATAATAATGGGTAGGAAAGGCTGTTAAGAAACTTGTACGTCTTGGCATCATCCATGGAGCGTGATCTTGCGAGTTGGAAGGAATGGGACCACACACTATAGAGGTAGGATTACGAGAGAAAATAGTAATTGTGATACAATATGAACAAAGAGAATTAATTGATACAAATCATATGTCCATAGGCGACTCTTCAACAGGAGGAGACTCTTCAGCGGGGGACAAGATACGGCGGCGCTTTGCAGCCATGCCATGAAACACAGGTAGAAGCATCTTTAAGTCGTGGTCAACCGTGATCTCCATTCCGTCCTCTGCACCGTCAGGATGATAGATGTCATACCGATTGACGTGCATGGGATAAAAGGTCTTCGTGATTGGACCAGCCCAGTCAAAGTCCAGTAGCATGAATTTTCCACCAAGTCCAGCAAACAAGTTGGTATCACGAATGTCACCGTGAACAAACCCGCCTTCATGTAGATCGTGGATGAAAGAGGTGATGGGCTTCTCCAACGGCAGGCGGTCCTCATAAGTCATATTGCGGAGCTGTCGATATGTGCCAGGCCGTTGCAAGTAGGGATATTTAACTATCTCGAGAAAATCCATGATCACCATGTTCCAGCCTCCAGGTAGACGCTCGTAAGCGATGAGTTTGGGAGCATGTCCTCTGGCGGCGCAGAAGCGGTGGGCCTCAGGCGAGTAGCGCCTGACGAACTTGATGCATATCTTGCTCCGAGTTTCATCGTTGACAGTCCCGAAGAAGATAAGATGAGACCTCAGGGCCTGCGTCTTCTCATACGAGAATCCGTGCATGTGTTTAGTTGAGTCGGTATAACTCCGGGGATAGGGACATCGTAGAATGAATTCATCGCCAGGATTGAAGGACAGTAATGGAGTATCGTACAGTGTTTTGAGTTTATCAATGGCAATTTTGAGAGATCCAAGAGCACGAGCCGCCATTGCTTGCATAGGGAGGTCAGTTGGATGACAAAACAGGGGGATGATTGGGACCAAGACATCGGATTGAATTTTTGAGGGGAAAATAGAGCCACAAATGCCAAAGCAGGCGCCTGGTCGTGGTCAATGAAGGACTAGTAATAAATGTGAGACGAACTAACCAAAGACAACGATTTGGAAACAGGGAAATAGGGATTGGGGTCGCGGGATCGGATTCAACCTGCGGCCCTCTTCCAAAAGCGCGTGATAATAAGCCAACACCTGCGCAAATGGTTCGACATTACCACTTCCGATCTCGCCCTTCCCTTCCGTTATCAGAAGCGCAATAAATCTGTGGGACAACATCATATGACCGTCCGTCGTAAATTGTGTCTCGCCGATCGTGGTATTGTCGAGCGGGATACCATATCCAGTGAGCAGCTGCCTCAATTCAAACATCCGCTTGTCCTCAATGTAAAAGAAGGAGGACATCTTGTCCGAAAGCTTCTGAACAAATGCATTGTCGACAGCGGTCGGCCGATAATTTTCACAATCATCTACGAACTCGGCAAAGATACGCTGGAGAAGAATAACTGGAACAGAGTCTGTGACTCCGCGAGGACGATTGCAAAGGAACTGTCTCGCTTTATCATCCTGTGTGTCAGCGAATGTGGACGGTATTGCTGCCGATGAGGGGCGTCCTATGGTGTGGTTGAGATATGCATCTCGTGAATCAAGTTGTGCATCGGGATATGGAATATCTGATGCCAGACAAGACGGTGATCAGTATGGAGCGAAGGGTGGCAAATTAACAGGCAACTCACCGGGAGGTGGCCTTTGAACAATAATATGCAGGTGTTTGTCCTTAGGTGGATCAGAGAAAAGTTCGAACATTTCAGCTACAGGTGATAGTGGTGCCTTGCGATCAAGTTCGAGACCGTCGATGCAGCGTTGGAGGTCGTCATCTACAGGCAGGTCGACCTTCCAACGTATCAGATCGTCAGCATCCGATCGTAGGCATCAGAACACTCACATCCCATAGGTCGAGACGTTCAGCCCGAACATCGTCAAATCGTGGCGTCCTCCATGCTTTCATCAAGTCTTTGAAGGCGCTGACACTATCCGTTGAGGCAACCTTGATCTCGAAAATACGACTGGGGTCATCGCCTAAGACCAAGCAGTTGAGGCTGATGGACGGGTGGACGGCTGACGGTCCAGAAGGCACGAATCACACCGTAATCAGTATTATGGATGAAAGAGTGGCAACATTGACGGGTAACTCACTGATATGTGGCACTCGAACAACAATATGCAGGTGTTTTTTCTTAGGTAGATCAAAGAAAACTTTGAACAATTTAGCCACAGGTGATAGCGGTGCCTTGCGATCAAGTTCGAGATCGTCAATGCAGCGCTGGAGGGCATCGTCTACAGGCAGGTCAACCTTCCAAATTTCAGATCATCAGTATTCGATCGTAGGCATCAGAACACTCACATCCCATAGGTCGAGACGTTCAGCCGGAACGTCGTCAAATCGTGGCGTCCTCCATGCCTTCATCAAGTCTTTGAAGGCGCTGACACTCTCCGTTGATGCAACCTTGATCTTGAAAATACGACTGGGGTCATCGCCTAAGACCAAGCAGTTGAGGTTGAAGTTGGACTCCATTGGGCTTCAGAACGAGACGTAACTTAGGGGCTGAAGCGCTGAGCGGGTGAATAAAGGATAGTCCTCCTGTTCCATGACCTTACACGAAGGTAAGACAATCCTTCCTTCTACGCAAAGGTAGGATATAGCAAGAATTACACTACGCTAAAATACATAAATCTGCAAATAAAAACAATAATCTACCCACCCTACATCAAATCTCTCCCTACCACACCTTGGTACGTTCAAGGTGAGTCGGGTTCATCACTCCCAGCAGCGAAATCGTCCAAAAATTCCTTAAGAGTATCTTTCAGCTCTCTTACGAGGTCATCGCGATCCCACTCGGTACGGCGTCTCCAGATGCATCCAAGCAGCGTTGCGCGGAGTTGTTCGAGTAGCTCCACGGAGAGCTGCGCTGTTTTGGAACACAGGTCATATTGCAGAGTCGAGAGCTGGTGCTCGTCGACGTGGAAGTCTGGCAATGGAGTAGGGGATCTTTCCTTTTCGGCTGGGGGTGTGACTGGCATAGGTTGTTCCTGTACAACGTCCGTGGTGGTGGGTGATGGCTGGATGTCTACTGGAGAAGGCGTGTCGGGATGGAGTATAGAGGGATGTGGAAGCGGAACTCCAGGAACTGGGGACATAAGGGGAGGATATTCTTGTGTAGGCGTAGGCGCAATCGATGGTCCAGCACCATTCACAAGGTGTGATACCGGGGATGCTGGAAACACGCCGTCAATAAGAGGCATCGGATTCAAGAGCATGGCAAAGCCCGCCGATTTCCGAGGGGGAGAGTCAACAGCCATCGCGTTTGACGGACCATCGGCCATAGGTGCCACATAGACAGGCAAGGCGTCACTATCAGCAGTGGCAGGCGGCTGCACGTCATTTGCAAAGCGCACAGCCGAGGCTCTATTTTGAGAGCGAGGGGGGCTAAGGATGTCCATCGGGTCGTGGTCATCATCACTCAATACCGTCCGCGGACGCTTTGAGCTCCGAGGGGTGCTGGGTTGCTCGGCCTTGTCGTCGCCCAAATCAGGAGAACCACTGGGTCGCTCAGCAGAACGTGCCCTTTTCAGACGTCTCTCCAATTGCAATGGATCTGTGATAGTGATCTCGGGTTGCTGGCCGTTATGACGAGCGCTTCGACGAGGGGGTACTGCGCCGTTCTGAGCGTCATCTCCAGCCCGATCTTTGCCTTTCGCCTTTCTGTGCTCGTCCCTTCTCTTCCGCTCCCGCTCAGCCATTCGTTGACACTCAACCTTGAACGGATGATCAAAGTCCTGGATGCTCACTTCGGCTGCAGTCAGCATAGCTTGTGCCCTATACAGCCTGTCACCATTGTTGGTGTCCTGATGCGCACGTGCAGCGGCGTTGAACACAATCTTGTTGATGTCGTCTAGGAAATCTTGAGGAGTGAGGTACTTGCCCTTGTACAAGTCGACATGCATCCTTTCGAGATCCATGTCGTATAGCTGTATTTCTTGTGGTTTGGGCGGCTCTGGGTGTTCCACTGGCTGAGGTTCGGGGTGGATGCCATTGACCATGCCATTTGGCTGTTCCTGGGTGACTTGCTCACAAATGTCAATGACGTCGTTTTCGCCTTGTACGGTTATGGTAGTAGTAGCAGCAATGATTTCCACCTCCTTGGGTGGAGGATTCGGATCGAAGTTATACTCCTCCTATACAGGGACATCAATGACTGTGTAGGCAATCGCAATGACAAAACTCACGCTCGCTTTTTTGGTGAAGCGCTTGAACTTGCGTTTGAGCTCAGTCAGAATAGGACCAAGACGGTACTTCAGTAGGGTGATAACACGCTGGTCACTCTCTTCCTGAAGAGCAAGCTCAGCAGCCGTTGGCCGACGGGGCTCAAGCGGTGGTGCAATTGGCAGCTCTTCCAGAACCCGTTTTCTTCGTTTGATGCCATCGGCAAACTGGTTTGGCGGTCGGCGAGCGTCAGCAATGATACCGGAGAAGAACGCGTCTCGCTGTGCGTCTGTGGGACTAGGTAGTACGAGACGATTCTCGCGGGTCATACCGAACCATGTACGGACGTCACGAGGTAGTGAAGAGAATGCCCCCTCGACGATGGCAAGGACGAGGACGGGGTCAGTAGGCGCCAGTGAATCAAGCATGGATCGAACAGTCGATCGTGCAGTCTCGGAAACTGCTGCTGACCACCCATTGAGGCAAGGGATGTAGATCACTGAGGGCTGGTGCCTTTTAGCCTCGACGAAAAGCTGAACCACGGCGGCTTCCACAGTCTGATAATACCATTGAGGGCCAATTTAGTAGAATGATGCACCAAGCTTACCCGTGTTGAGTCACCCATGAGTGTCCCCATATCGAGAGTTTGAACATGGTATCCTTCCAGATGATGTAGGGCGGCGGCTCCAATATAACCCTGTCCCATACCGAAAGGTCCATGGAGCACCAGTCGCGGTCGGTAGACCCGTAAGGTCTCCATGGCTATGGCACAGTCAGCGAGTCCATCGAACCAGTAGTGGCTTAGCACTCACACTGCAAGAGTAGTTCCCGTTCGAGAGCATTCTCCTCACTATCATCCTCCCACATAGCTTCTTCCAGGGCAGTGCGTTTCTTACCAACAGGAAGAACCTTGTTGATCGCAACTTTCACCTTCTCTAAGGTGTCTGAAAGTAAAGGAACAAGCTGCGTCGGGAGAGGTGAAGCGGTTGATGACGACGAGCGCGCAGACGACGGGACGAGCTCTAAAGTGCGGCATGAGTCGTAGTATCTTTGTTGAATGATCACAAAACGTACTTTTGATGGAGATCATGAAGTCTCTAAAAGTTATATCAATCGTCTCGGGCTTGAGGAGAAGTCGGTCATTGGACTGGTATACTTGGGGATATCGTCTTTGAATCGCATTCAAGGCAGCTTCCGTGCATAAAGCCTGCAGCCTGCGTGAGCACAACCGCCAGCACTTGCAGTACCAAAATCACGCACCCGAAGATCAGCACCACCATAACCCTTGGTGAACTTTGCAAGGCCCTTGATATTCTCGGCGCTTTGTCCATCCTTCCAGCCCTCCCAATCCTTGGTCATGATCGTCAATATCCGTTCACGAGCCTCGAGAGACGGAAGGGGAAAGTAAAATTCCCTGTCGAATCGACCAGGTCTTCTCAGTGCAGGGTCGATTGCATCTGGACGGTTGGTGGCACCGATCACGATCACCTGACCACGTCCGTCCATACCGTCCATCAGCGCTAGAAGCGTTGAAACGATCGAAGCATGGATCTGGTCTTGCTTGGACGACCGGACAGGTGCTAATCCGTCGATTTCATCAAAGAAGATGATGCTGGGTTGGCAGTTACGTGCTTCCTCGAAGAGGAGACGGAGTTGGCGTTCGGCTTCACCGACCCATTTGGACAGGCAGTCGGCACCCTTGCGCATGAAGAAGGCTGATAACTCTATAAGAAGTGGTTTCGTGAGGGAAAGCGGCGTAACTCACAGATTCCCTTGCCATTCGCGCGACAGCTTGCAGCGAGGGCACGAGCGAGAAGCGTCTTTCCCGTACCAGGGGGACCATGGAATAACACACCACGAGGAGGGGTCAGATTGAATCGTTGAAAGACTTCTGGGTACAATAATGGAAGGAGCGTCATTTCCTTCAAGGAGTGGATATCTATTGACATAAGGTCAGTAAAGTAGCGACCACTATGACAGGACACGAACGTTCATCCAAACCACCAACTTCATCGAAGGTGACGTTGGTGTTTACTCCCAGTGGGTCGGCGTCGGCCAACGCTGTGGAAAGATGAGCTGGTGACGAATGGCAGGCAGCAATGATAATCACCTGAATCACCAATTTTACCCAAGTTTGAAGGGGTGCCAGCTGCTGCTGCAAGGTCGCCTGGCAACAAACCAGCACCACCTGCGGAAACAGCGCTTCCAGCACCGAAGACAGCACCTCCGAACGGTTTACGGGGTGTTCGAGTGGGGAAGTCGGAATCCTAGTAAAAATGTGTCATTTAACTGAAGTAGGGCAAAGGTGGAATGACGACGCACCGAATCATCTGCTTGACCCATGCCCATCCACCTGCTGAGTTCAGCACCAGATGCACTCCATCCTGGTCCCCGCTTCCTGTTGCCACCACCTCGCGCACCGCCTGGACGTGGTTTGACTGGCTTCATCTCCTCCAGCGCTGGTGGGATGGCATAGTTGATTTTAGTGGTGCGTTGTCGTAGTGAGTACGGTCGACCATCATCCCGTTCCATCTCTGGTTCTGGTTCACCCTCACCATCCTGATCAATCTCCCCTTCGGCATCGAGGTCGTTATCTGATGAAGTGCGTGGTGCGTCATCAAAGGAGCCATCTGCGTCGATAGAGCCGTCTGATGGCTCGTCGACGTAACCATCATCCAATTCTGCAACGGCCTTACTCTGAGCGCGCGTCAATCTCTTTGGAGGGTTGTGATTGGGCTCAAAGCGCTTGGGTTGACGACTGACGCGTCCACTTGAAGTCGTAGGAGGCGGTGGGGGGTTCTTGTTCCTATTGCGAAGGACACGACCATTGGTTGGAAGTCCGTCATCATTGTTGATGGAGCTGCGCTTGCTGGAGGAGCGTGTTCTTCGGCGTGGTTGATCTTCATCATCTTCATCATCTCCATCTATCACGTCTGCACGAAAATTGACGTGCTCGACATCCCCGTCATCGTCGAATATCCGCATCGCGTCGTCATCACTTGACTCGCGGTAGGATTTTTTCTGAACTACACGACCTCTCCGTGACTTGACGAAGACAGGAGGTGACTGCGGTGAATCGGCCGAGAGTGGTTGGTGGTCGTCCTCCTCCATTATGGACTTCTCACTTTCGTGATACTCTGAGCCGGACTCCTGGGAGAAGGTATGGTGTCTCGAAGAACGGCGGGGTGGGGCATCGCCGGCGGTCATTGGGGGGAGCTTGATGACGAGTCTCTGTTCAACTGGGGGCGGCTTGTGGTCCTCCGTATTGGGAAATTGAAAGTCGAGTGGTTCTGATAATGGTGCCGAATGAGGGTGTTGCTGGGGCAGCGGTTGCTCGGGATCTTGCATAGACCAAAAGTCAACACACCGTGCAGAATATTGAGAGAGGTGGGTAAGAGAGGTTGCACAGAGGGTGCTCGACGCTGAGGACGACGACGACGACGACTGATTGACTCTTCGTATATGTGACAGTAGATTGTCTAGGACGCTGGCAGAAACACTGACATGTCCCTTTGTTTGGCAGTGGCTGTTGCCTGCTATTGGTTGTTTGACCCTGTTTGGCTTTAATGGCGCATGGCATCCATGTTGCTCCGAAGTTGGTGTCCTCCCCCGTTTCCCCTCCCTTCAACTGGCTGGCCCTCCTCCAAACGACATAGTTGCTCCACCCAAAAACCGTACATTCTTCGAGATCTTGCTAGCCTTAGATATCCACTCTGAAATGGACGGATTTAAGCAGAAAAAAGACGGAAAAATAAGGGTAGATGGGGACCTTCTGCTGAAGTGGTTGGCAAGGCGTGATGGAAGTTCCGAGGGAAAGAAGTGCTCAGATTTCGTCGTCGATGCTTGCTGTTTTGCATTTCAACACCCTGAAAGCTCGAGCCGCCGGCAATTGGCGATGTCACATGATGTGACCGAAACATGCTGATGACCAAAGCAACCTAAAAAAGGAGCACGTATTCGTTTCCACCTGCACTGGCAGCCCTTCGAGGCGGGTTTACGGCAGGAAGCTACCCATGTTATATTTAAGCCGTGTCTGGAGAGCGTGCTCTTTTGTTCTCCCAATCTCTCTGTCAGCGTCACGTATTTACGACCATTCCACGACTTGTACGACCTGTACTTTCTTTTAACTTAATGAACAACACAAACCCACTGTCCGACTCCCCACAACAAGCACACTCTTCCTTATCAACTAGCGAACACGCCCAGTCACCAGATACCCGACCAGACGCTCTACAATCCCATGGTTCGATTTTGATCTCTCGATAACCGCTCAATTTTTTTCTAATCTTTTCAAACTCTAGAAGCCAGATCTAGCAGCGACTCAGAGCTTGCTAGCTCAGACAAGCTATCTGCCCTTCCCGACTCCTCGCCTCTCACCCGTGCCCGTGTAATAACCAGGATGGAACGCCAAGGTATATCAAGCTCCCAATCGGCCTCATCCCTGGAGCATTTGATAAGCAATCCTACCAACACATCCATCGCTGGCCACGGCATGCCCAGGGCAACCGCCTCAGAAGGGTCCATTGGGAAGGGCAGTCCATTCCAACGTGTCTTATTTGAGAATGTCCCTTCTCGCCTTTCATCCCCTCCCAGTCATAATTCCCGTACAGGGAATAACATCCACCATCCCTTACTTCGCGATGGCGGGGCTCAACCCTCAAGAGCCCCCCTTATCGATTCAGCACTTTCTCACCTCCGTCGCATGAGTGACCCTGCCAGCCCACCCTCTATCATTCGCTTAGGAGGTCAGTCACCCAGAAAAGGTAGCTACGACGCTCCTTCCTCACCACCATCTCGAACTGCCTCCCCCATGCGCATATTCGGGTGGACTGGCTTTCATCGTCGGGAAACGCGCGAAGAACCATTCGTCCCACAAAACCCCTTCCACAGACGAAACCCGCTGCGCAGATTTTCGATCGGCAGCCCCGAACCCCACATTCCTGAAAGTTTTGATCCCAACTGCGAGGACGCGTTCCAACACTGGCTTCCCCAACCAATAACATGCGCTCCCTTTAAGACCTCACGACGATTTCTCCGCTCCTCTCGTTATTTTTTGATTGATACCCTTCCCCGGCAAGTTTACCTGCATTTACTGCTTCGCCTACCCTCTCTTTATTTTTCACGCATTGCTCGGGTTTATGAGGATGCAGAGCTCAGTCGGCCGGACATCCAGCGGCTGATCGACGCCTGTGCGCCTCCGCAGCACACGACCTTAACTTCAAGCCCCATCCCCCCGGGTGCTCACTACCACCCGCAGCCAACTCTCCCATTAGCTGACGAATGGACAACTGCCAACGTCTCTCCAGCCCTTATTCGATTCAAGAACTCCTGGGAGGCATTCATCGACTCCCTCCTCCGAGAGTGGAAGACCCTCAACCTCGTATCCGCCCTATTACTTTCGTAAGTTTCCGCCATTGCATAACGCCTTATTTAAAAAACATCCCTATCCCTCCCACAGCGCGATACTATCCATGTTCCAGAATACCGAGATGGCCCAGGACCCAGTGACCCGCACAGCCGCGCTCCTTTCGCTCACTTCGGCACTGATGAGCCTTTCTTTCGGCTGTGTCTACATCGTCCGCTTTGGCACCATGAGAAGCATGTACAAAGCTACCCGCTGGGCTGAGGTACGTGGCGCATGATGCTGATGATGCGCGTCACGTTGGCGTGGGACTCACAGCAACTTCCACAGGAAGCACGTAAAACGACTACGTTTATTTGGTGGAATGTGTGGGTTTTGTTGGCGATGCCTGCCGTTTGGCTTGCCTGGTTCGTCCTTTCGGCTTTCATCGCCTTCGCCCGCGCGCTTACTCATTCGCGCGACCCCAGGGCCATGTTTTTCTTTATCACAGCCATTCTTTCGTTTGTCTGGCGGTCCGGCTCGACATCTGATTCTTCCAGCCCTGCACCGCTCTCACCGACCGCTGTCCTAGGCCCACGCATCGCCATCACGTCTCTCTTCCTCCTCGGACTCGTATATTTCGTGATGATCGTCAAGACGCTGCAGAATTACGGCCGCACGCATGAGACGGACGGTGAGATGCGAATGCTGTCAGGGGCTGACTCCGACCCTAATCCGCGGTCTTCTACTGAGGGAGAGAGGGGGCGAGAGCGAGACGACCGAGGAAGACGACCGACGCATCATACAAGATCTCGAGGCAGACAGCGCGCAAAGGGCGGGAGGCCTGGGGGGGAGCGTCCCTCTGAAGGCGGGGTCCTATCGGCTGTCACGGGGCTGGGCCTGACGAATCTTGACGGCATACCGTCCTCGAGTAGTCCTCGCAGCTCTGGCGAAGTCTCGCGGGAGAAGGAGAAAGCTGTGGGGTCCAGTGTGATTGCCCTTGCTTGATGGCGTTTCACGTCATGACGTGTTTAATTTGGAGTGTGGACTATTTGCCATTGGACGCTCCAGCATATTTACTTCCGCGAGTATGTAGTTACCGCCGGGCGGCCATTGGTGTTTGTATTTACCTCCGCTCTCTTTTTGGAATGCCTTAGTGTTGTACTCCCCTCGCAATGAAAGAATGTAAAAAACATTGGTGAAATTCCTGGAAAGGCACAGCAAAAAGAAGCTACATGAGAAAACATACATACAGTAATGTACAGCAACTCTCATCAAAAAGGTAAGCTACAGCTCGCAGCGTGTCAGAACGGACAAGGTCAATATCAGAAATAAAAAGGATGTCAGGTACAAAGCGTATGTGATAGTAGGCAGTGCTAAACCGCAAAAGGGTGACAATTTGCTAGAACATGATCAACCATAGCATATGGAGAGCGCCGTGATGAATTATGAGTGAAGGCGCAGCTCCCCGGACAGCCCTTGAAGATCACCACAGGATGAGTTCGAGTGATATGAACAACAAGATCCGCGACTCACAATGATTTCCACGGAATCGGGTAACTGAGGGGACTAGCGACGATACCCTGTGTTGTGGTTTTGTCGTGGGGGGTAGTCATAGGGCGTGAGGGACTTTGTTATCACCTCTGCAGCTCCACACCCTATAACATGGGCGAAATAATCCGTGCCGAGTGGAAGTAGTTCGCGACACCGCTCGCATTGTTCAACTTTTTGTCCAGATGCGCGCATGGCACCGACTGGGGGAGGGATGACTCCACCTTGCCGCGTCTGTGGAGGCGTTTGCGAGTAGCCACCACCCGATTGATGCTGCGGAGGAATTGGGTGACTAGTGGACTGTGGTTGACGTTGACGATGTTTGTCATTCTTGCTGTTGCATGGGGGAACGAAGTAGTTAGACATGGTTCGGGGATGAGAATTGGACTGGAGAGAATTGACAGATGAACTGCTTTTATGCCAGGAATATGCACAGCAGCCGTTTCCGCTATGAGGATTGGCTTTTGTTGAATGGTAGGTGGCGCTTCAGATCTGGCTGCGGTGTCCAAGGTTACCTACGAACACGAGGATGGCAAGTTACTGAGCAGAGTGGATAGGGATCGGCACGATAAAGCACATGTCAATCAATGTAGCTGTATCGGAGGTAGACAAGTTGGTTAGCCTCGGTGGGAGGACAGAACTCAACCTTATTTGGTCGATGGGATGGGAGCCCATTCTAACGAAGCACTTGAAGTTCACGAGCAGCTAGCTAGACACCGAGTGTGAGCCATTAATAGATAACCGAGAGTCCTACAAACATCAACAAGAGTGCCGTTATTCGTAGTCAATTAAGAATAAAAGACTTCTGCTTACCCCCCACAAGGAGTAAGTCATTTGGCAGAAGTTCGGAAGTGAGCGTATTGTTGATGTACGATCTGATTCATGATCATCCGGAGGTATTGAAGTCCGAAATAGGTCAGCGATGGGAGCATAATTACCGATTGTTCCAAAACTGTTATTATCGCGGTCGATCGAGCTTGCCGACAACATGGATTAACCCGGTAGGTGACCAACTGGAACAAGGATCGCGTGAATGCTAGGCGTTCGGCGGGCGCAGAGCGCTGATATTGCGCTGATATTTGCAAGGAAGATAGATGGTGTTTTTCGGCCACTGAACTATATTTCCAAGTAATCCGAGTCGAGGAAATTCCAGGAATCGGGAATCACGGCCTGTCGGGGAAGAGTGGTGGTATTGACGGTTGTGGCGACGGTGACTGCCAGTCTCCAGACTAGTGTCCAACTGTCCAACTGTTCGATGGGTGATGGACATCCATCGGTGATAAAACATTCGTCGCATCTACAAGTACTTAACCAGAAGCGGCCGCGGAAGGTGGTATATGCCGATGTTCGCATTCGCCTTGTCTTCGTCGCTTACGATGACTCGGAGTGATTGTAGCGGCGGGGGATACATGGCTTAAACTACAAGTATCGTATCGGGTGTTCATTTCGCATCCTATGGGCAGCGTTTGTCCGTAATTTGGTGATTTTACAATTGATAGAACTCGAACGCGGACGCGGTGATGCCGTTCTCCGGCTGGCTCCGATCGGCGAGCGGCCGGCTCCTTGCATGTCAACCAATAATCTTACGCTAATTACTTGTCAATTATTACCCACAAACCATCTGCTTCGAATCACGGACTTTAGACGAACATGACGGTCCAGGGTGATGGTTACCTCCACCTGCATTGCGTATGCAGAACCCTGAGGCTCTTCCTGCAGGGTCTCTGGCAGCTTGTGAGAGCGAACTTGATATCCGTGCCACATGAGATTGGCCGCCGCAAGTCATCTGCTGTAAGCCCATCAGTCACGGTGCTTCTCTTCTATCGTAGTAATGTACTGAGTCCGTCAAACGGGGCATCTCGTTACCTTTCACCCAATCACCATCTCAAACCTGCGAAACCGCTCATCTGCCCTCCACTATGACTTCTTAATTGTCCACCTGGTGAGCTGACTTCCCGCGGCCATTGCTCAGAATGTTTCGATCACTCCAAGATGGAAACTAGCATTCACTAGCATATTTTTGTGTAGGAAATGCATCACGAGCCACGACGTTGTTCAAACAATAGGCCCTTTATAGAAACACATTCGTCTTCAAAAATGTCACTATCGGTGTGCTTCATAAGTGGACCGGCGAGCTTTTTTCATATTCTCTTCTCAATTCGGCTTCTCCACCCAGTCCCCGGAGATCCTCCTGGGTACCATTATCAGCAGACGGAGAGAAGGGCTCCCATGACCATTTGATTTGAGCCCTAGGATCAAACTTGGGGAGCAACCCAAGTATTTAGCTCTCGACTTCCAACAACAATGACCGAACTCTCCTCGATATCATGTCTCTTCCTCCACCCGACCAGGAGAAACATCGATCATCCCTCGTGGAGAAGATTAGCCATGGGCAGATAACACCAGAGTTCGATTTGGATCCAGCAGAGGTTGCTTCTCATGCGCCGTCCCTGCGTGGTCGTAAGCTCACCGCTGCCGCTGCGTTTATAGCAGGGACTGGCTTCACCCTCTTCGGGTACGTTTAAGAAGTGATGTTGAAGATGGTCAATCGCATTCACGGTATATTTCGAATTCCAGGTATGACCAAGGTGTTATGTCGTCACTTATCACGGGTAACCAGGTAAAATTGTGTTCGACTGGGCCTTCCATTCCAATGTCCATATTTATTTTATCAGTTTGAGGCGATGTTCCCTCAAGTCATAGTGGAGGCCAGCCACCCTAATCATGCCACGCTTCAGAGTTTCACAATTGCCATATATGTATGTCGCTACCTCCATATATATCGCCCTCTGAGTTAATGCTATTACTATGCAGGAGGCAGGCTGTCTCTTTGGTGCGCTATCCAATCTTTGGGTGGGAGATAGGCTCGGTCGCCGAAGGACGATTGCTCTAGGAGGAGGTATAATGCTGGTTGGTAGGTGAACTCTAAGTTTCATTAAGGATTCGACTGAATTCTTTGCAGGGGCAATTCTACAAGCTACTACGTTTTCATTTGCGCAGTTGATTTTTGCTCGTATCTTCACAGGCTATGGAAATGGTCTGATAGTCAGTACTGTGCCTACATTCCCCTAACCTGTACTGAGGATAAATTTATAGACCTCGACAGTGCCAACATATCATGCCGAGCTCTCTCCTTCTGCAAAGAGGGGTCGGATGTGAGTTATTAATGTACAGAACCTTCAAATTACTCATAGTTTTCCTAGGATCACGATGGAGGGGACTTTGATCGTGTTTGGAGTGGCCATTGCGTGAGTGCACTATCGTATCGATCTTTTTTGGAAACTGACGGTCGTCCTTCAGCTATGTATGCGAATCCTTGTTTTCATTCAACCACCTCTCCTGACAGGATTCTGTAGTGGATCGATTTAGCGTTGTATGTTGGAATTTCGCCCCTTGATCTAGCCTGAGACAACGACCAATATAGATTCTTCGTCAATTGGTCCTCTGCTCAGTGGAGAGTTCCAATAGCTCTGCAACTGGTGTTTGAAATTATCATGGTGATAGGCATAGGATTTGTACGTTTTGCTTCTATTGTTGCTAGACTGCACCCACTAAATTTGTGGGGAAAGCTTCCGGAGTCGCCGCGGTGGTGAGTTCTGTTCATTCTTCGGTCCTTCAGGAGTAACTGATCAGCGACTTAGGCTGATGAAGCATGGACGCAATGCGGAAGCAATGGCCGTTATATCTGCAATGGAAGACAAACCTCCTTCTGACCCGGAAGTTCGACGCACGTACTATGGCATTCGCGAAGCTGTCGCTGTCGAAACATCCAGCCGAGGGACACTGCGAGAACTCACTACTGGGGGTCGCAGCCAGAACTTCAGACGGGCAACAATTGCCGTTGTGTTGATGATGATGCAGCAGCTGACCGGCATCAACTTAGTTACCTTGTGGGTATTTTGGTACAACGTGTTATGGCGTGCTAAATATGCGTTGCTGCGATCAGTTACGCTGTATGTCATAGAGGCACATGAACCACGGCGATGATGGTACTGACGTTATGCAGACTATTTTATTCCAGCGTCTCGGCCTTTCTGATGTTAACGCACGGATCACCGCTGCGGCGAACGGGACAGAATACTTCTTTGCTTCCTTTATCGCGTATTATGCGATAGATTATGTTGGTCGACGCCAACTCATGCTGATTGGAGTGGTCGGCCAATGCATCGTAATGTTACTCCTGGCTATTTTGGGATATGTCAACAGCGTTCCTGCGCAGATTGTGAGCGTGGCCCTGCTATTTGCTTTCAACACGTTCTTTTCTATCGGGTGGCTTGGCGTGGCGTGGCTATACGTGAGTACAGCAACGGTCCTTTCGATCTTTCTCGCTGATCTGATATTTACCGGTATCCCAGTGCGCTGAGATTGCGGGACTTAGAACTCGTGCTGCCACAAATGCACTCAGCACAGGTTTGTCATGGTCATCGTATATGTCGATAGGTGGAGCATAACTTTACAATGTACTTTCAGCGTCAAATTGGACTTTCAACTTCGTCGTTGTGATGATCGTTGGCCCAGCTTTCAACAATATCTCCTGGAGGACATACATCGTCTTCGCGACCTTCAATGCACTCGCGATTCCAGTCGTATACTTCTTTTTCCCGGAAACCGGAGGCCGATCGTTGGAAGGTAAGCTCTGAGACTATCTCTCTTACATCTCGGATATCCTGGCTGATTTCATCTCTGAAGACCTCGATGTTGTGTTTGCATTAGCGCATATCACTGGTCAAGATCCTGTCAAGGTATCGCTTCGGAAAGATGTTCCGCTTGCTGGATCGTCAGAGGCCGATGAGATACTTGGGGTTAGTACAGGTGTTCAATATCATCCTGCAGCAAATCCCCCGACGCCATCATCTTTCTCGGGAGGAGCCGCAACACCAGTGTAGGAACAACCATTGCTACGATGAGGCCCAAGTTAGTTGACTTAGATGAATAAGGTGAAGGTAAGGTTGTGATTCGAACTTGTGAGCGCTCACAGCCGCCACGATCACTCTTGGAGTAGATGTAACATAGAGAAGTCTTCCACACTCCCACAAGTAGCGGTGCATATGATGTCGTGATGTTCATGCCGTTAATCTGGTAAGACAGCAGATGCAGTGGGCAGCAGCGAGTCAACCTTTGCAGCATCTATCTGAGCAACAATGGAACAATTCTCGAGCACATTGGAAACGATCAGTCAGAAGTCTTGTACACAATTGTCCCAGAATTGCCTTTATTGCCAGCCTTCTCAAGCTGCTCAAGAGGGCTTACCAAATTTTTTGA